>SDVV010023063.1:0-12826 GCA_016164225.1 Gammarus roeselii | reverse complement strand
AATAACATATCACATAGTGTTGTTTCCTCGATTTCAGCCAGCTCCAGGGGCCTCAGCTTATAACATATCGCATAGTGTTGTTTCCACCTCATTAGCTCCTCAGGGGGTCTCAGCTAATTAAATATCGCATAGTGTTGTGAGGCCCTCTTCTATGGGCCTCAGCTAGTGACGTATCGCATAGTGCTGTTTCCACTCCATTAGCCTCCTCATGGGGCCTCTGTTAATGACATATCGCATAGTGTTGTTTCCACTCCATTAGCTTCCTTCAAGGGCCTCAGCTAATGACATATCTCATAGTGATGTTTGCCCTCCATTAGCCTCCTCCAGGGGCGTTAGCTAATAACATATCGCATAGTGTTGTTTCCCCTCCATTAGCCAACTCCAAGGGCCTTAGGTAATAACATGTCAAATAGGGTTTCTCCCACTCCATTAGCCCCTTCCAGGGGCCTCAGCTAATAACATATCGCATAGTGTTGTTCCCACTCCATTAGCCTGCTCCATGGGCCTCAGCTAATAACATATCGCATAGTGTTGTTTCCACCCCATTAGCCTCCTCCAGGGGCCTCAGCGAATCACATATTGCACAGTGTTGTGAGGCCCCTCCCCCATAGGCCACAGCTAATGACATATCGCATAGTGTTGTTTCCTCTACAAAAGACTCCTCCAGGGGCCTCAGCTAATAACATGTCGCAGAGTGTTGTTCCACTGCATTAGCGTCCTCCAGGGGCCTCAGCTAATAACACATCGCGTAGTGTTGTTTTCACTCCACAAGCCTCTAGCAGGGGCCTCAAATAATAACACATCGCATAGTTTTGTTCCCACTCCATTAGCCTCCTCCAGAAGCCTCAGCTGATAACGTATCGCATTTTGTTGTCTCGACTCCATTAGCCTTCTACAGGCGCCTCAGCTAATAACATATCGCCTAGTGCTGTTTCCACATAATTAGCCTCCTACGTGAGCCTCAGCTAATGACACACCGCATAGTCTTTTTTCCACTCCATTAGCCTCCTCCATGGGCCTCAACTAATAAAATATCGCACAGTGTTGTTTCCACTCCATTAGCCTTCTCCTGGGGCCTTAGCTAATAACATATCGCATAGTGTTGCTCTCACTTCTTTAGGCTCCTCCAGGGGCCTCAGCTAATAACATATCACATAGTGCTGTTTCCTCGATTTCAGCCAGCTCCAGGGGCCTCAGCTTTTAAAATATTGCATAGTGTTGTTTCCAACTCATTAGCCACCTCCAGGGACCTCAGATAATTACATATCGCATAGTGTTGTGAGGCCCTCCTCTATGGGCCTCAGCTAATGACATATCGCATAGTGTTGTTTCCACTACATTGAACTCCTCCCGAGGCATCAGCTAATAACATATCGCATAGTGTTGTTTCCACACCATTAGCCTCCTCCAGTGGCCTTAGCTAATAACACATCGCATAGCGTTTTTTCCTCTCCTTCATCCATCTCCATGAGCCTCAGCTAATGACATATCGTTTAGTGCTGCTTCCACTGCATTAACCTACTCCATAAGCCTCATCTAATAACACATCGCATAGTGTTGTTTCCCCTCCATTAGCCTCTTCCAGGGGCCTCAGCTAATAACATATCGCATAGTGATGTTTCCACCTCATTAGCTTCCTCCAGGGCCTCAGCTAATCATAAATCGCATAGTGTTGTGAGGCCCCTCCCCCATAGGCCACAGCAAATGACATATCGCATAGTGTTGTTTCCACTACATTAGACTCCTCCAGGGGCCTCAGCTAATAACAGATCGCAGAGTGTTGTTTCCACTGCATTAGCCTCCTCCAGGGGCCTCAGCTAATGGCATATCGCACAGTTTTGTTTCCACTCCATTACCCTCCTCCAGGGCCTCATTTAATAACATATTTCGCAGTGTTGTTTACACTCCATTAGCCTCCTGCAGGGGCCTCAGCTAATATCATATCGCATTGTGTTGTTTCCCCTCCATTAGCCTCTTCCAGGGGCCTCAGCTTATAACATATTGCATCGTGTTGTCCCCACTCCATTAGCCTGGTCCATGGGCCTCAGCTGATAACATGTCGCATAGTGATGCTTCCACCCCATTAGCTTCCTCCAGGGCCTCAGCTAATCACATATCGCATAGTGTTGTGAGGCCCCTCCCCCATAGGCCACATCAAATGACATATCGCATAGTGTTGTTTCCACTACATTAGACTCCTCCAGGGGCCTCAACTATTAACATATCGCAGTGTGTTGTTTCCACTGCATTAGCCTCCTTAAGGGGCTTCAGCTTATAACATATAGCGCAGTGTTGTTTCCACTCCATTAACCTCCTCCAGGGCCTCAGCTGAAAACCTTTTTCGTAGTTTTGTTTACACTTCATTAGCCTCCTGCAGGGGCCTCAGCTAATATCATATCGCATAGTGTTGTTTCCACTCCATTAGCCTCCTCCAGGGGCCTCAGCTGATAACACATCGCATAGTATTTTTCCACTCCATTAGCCTCCTCCAGGGGCCTCAGCTAATAACATATCGCATAGTGTTGTTACCACTCAATTAGCCTCATCCAGGGGCCTCAGCTAATAACACATCGCAGAGCGCTGTTTCCTCAACCTTCATCCAGCTTCAGGGGCCTCAGCTAATAACATATCGCATAGTGTTGTTTCCACTCCATTACCCTCCTCCAGGGGCCTCAGCTAATAACACGTCGCATAGTGCTGATTGCTCTCCTTCATCCAGCTCCAGGGGCCTCAGCTAATAACATATCACATAGCGTTGTTTCCTCTCTTTTAGCAGGCTCCAGCGGCCTCAGCTAATAACATATCGCATAGTGTTGTTTCTACTCCATTAGACTCCTCTAGGGGCCTCAGTCAATAACACATCGCATAGTGATGGTTCCTCTCCTTCATCCAGCTCCAGGCGCCTCAGCTAATAACATATCGCATAGTATTGTTTCCACTGCATTAGCCCCTTCATGAGGCCTCAGCTAATAACACATCGCATAGAGCTGTTTCTTCTCATTCATCCAGCTCCAGGGGCCTCAGCTATTAACAAATCATATAGTGCAGTTTCCACTCCATTGGCCTCCACCTGGGCCCGCCGCTAATGTCGTATATCATAGTGTTGTTTCCACTCCATTAGCTTCCCCCAGGGGCCTCAGCTAATAACATATCGCACAGTGTTGTTTCCACTTCATTAGCCTCCTCCAGGCCCTCAGCTAATAACAAATCGCATAGTGTTGTTGCCACCCCATTAGCCTCCTGCAGGGGCCTCAGCTAATAACACATCGCATAGTGTTGTTATCACTCCATTAGCCTCTCCAGAAGCCTCAGCTAATAACACATCGCATAGTGTTGTTGCCACTCCATTAGCCTCCTCCAGGGGCCTCATCTGATAATATATCGCATAGTTTTGTTTCGACTCCATTAGCCTCCTCCAGGGGCCTCAGCTAATAACATATCGCATAGTACTGTTTCCTCTCGTTTATCCAGCTCCATTGGCCTCAGCTCATAACACATCGCATCGTGTTTTTTCCACTCTATTAGCCTCTTCCTGTGGCCTCAGCTAATGACGTATAGCATAGTGTTGTTTCCACTCGATTAGCTTCCTCCTGGGGCTTCAGCTAATAACATATCGCACAGTGTTGTTCCCACTTCATTAGCCTTCTCAAAGGCCTCAGCTAATAACATATCGCATGGTTTTTTTTCCACTCCATTAGTCTCCTGCAGGGGCCTCAGCTAATAACACATCGCATAGTGTTGTTTCCACTTCATTAGTCTCCTCCAGGGGCCTCAGCTAATAACACATCGCATAGTGTTGATGCCACTCCATTAGCCTCCTCCATGGGCCTCAGCTAATAACATACCGCATTGTGTTGTTTCCACTCCATTAGCCACCTCCAGAGGCCTCACCTAATAACATATCGCATAGTGCTATTTCCTCTTCGTTCATCCAGCTCCAAGGGCCTCAGCTAATAACACATCACATAGTGTTTTTTCACTCCATTAGCCTCCTGCCGGGGCCTCAACTAATAACAAATCGCATAGTGTTGTTTCCACTCCATTAGCCTCCTCCAGGACCTCAACTAATAACACATCGCATAGGGTTGTTTCCACTCCATTAGCCTCCGCCAGGGGCCTCAACTAATAACATATAGCATAGTGTTGTTTCCACTCCATTAACCTCATCCATGGGCCTCAGCTATCAACATACCACATAGTGTTGTTTCCTCTCGTTCATCAAGCTCCAGTGCACTCAGCTAATAACACATCGCATAGTGTTTATTCCACTCCATTAGCCTCCTCCAGGGGCCTCAACAAATAACATATCGCATAGTGTTGTTTCCACTCCAATAGCCTCCTCCACGGGCCTCAGCCTATACAACATCGCATAGTGTTGTTTCCACTCCATTAGCCTCCTCCTGTGGTCTCCGCTGATGACGTATCGCATGATGTTGTTTCCACTACATTAGCCTCCTCCAGGGGCCTCAACTAATAACATATCGCATATTGTTGTTCCCACTCATTAACCTCCTCCAGGGGCCTCAGTTAATAACAAATCGCATAGTGTTGTTTCCACTCCATTAGCCTCCTCCAGGGGCCTCAGCTAATAACATATCGCATAGTGTTGTTTAAAATCCATTAGCCTCCTCCAGGGGCCTCAGCTAATAACATATCGCATAGTGTTGCTTCCACTTCATTAGCCTCCTCCAGGGGCCTCAGCTACTAACACATCGCAGAGTGCTGTTTCCTCTCCTTCATCCAGCTCCAGGGGCCTCAGCTAATAACATATAGCATAGTGTTGTTTCCACTACATTAGACTCCTCCAGAGGCCTCTACTAATAACATGTCGCAGAGTGTTGTTTCCACTGCATTAGCTTCCTCCAGGGGCCTCAGCTAATAACATATCGCACAGTGTTGTTTCCACTCCATTAACCTCCTCCAGAGGCCTCGGCTTATACATATCGCATAGTGTTGTTTCCATTCCATTAGCCTCCTCCTATGGCCTCTGCTAATGACATATCGCATTGCGTTGTTTGCCCTCCATTAACCTCCTCCAGAGGCCTCAGCTAATAACATATCGCATAGTGTTGTTTGCCCTCCATTAGCCTCCTCTTGGGGCCTTAGCTAGTGACATATCGCACAGTTTTGTTTCCACTGTATTAGCGTTCTCCAGGGGCCTCAGCTAATAACAAATCGCATAGTGTTGTTTCCACACCATCACCCTCCTCCAGGGGCTTCAGCTAATAACACATCGCATAGTGTTGTTTCCTCTCCTTCATTCAGATCCATGGGCCTCAGCTAATAACATATCGTATAGTGCTGTTTCCACTCCATTAGCCTCCTCCTAGGGCCTCAGCTAAGGACATATCGCAAAGTCTTATTTCCACTCCATTAGCGTCCTCCATGGGACTCAGCTAATAACATATCGCAAAGTGTTGTTTCCACTCCATCAGCCTCCTCCGGGGGCTCCAGCTAATAACACATCGCATAGTGTTGTTTCCACCCCATAAGCCTCTTCCAGGGGCCTCAACTAATAATGACACATCGCATAGTTTTGTTTCCATTCCATTAGCCCCCTTCAGGGGCCTAAGCTAATAACATATCGCATAGTGTTGTTTCCTCACCATTAGCTTCCTTCAGGTGCCTCAGCTAATAACACATCGCATAGTGCTGTTTCCTCTCCTTCATCCAGCTCCAGGGGCCTCAGCTAATAACATATCGCATAGTGATGTTTGCAATCCATTAGCCTCCTCCAGGGGCCTCAGCTAATAAAACATCGCATAGTGCTGTTTCCTCTCCTTCATCCAGCTCCAGGGGCCTCAGCTAATAACATATCGCATTTTGTTGTCTCCACTCCATTAGCCTTCTCCAGGGTCCTAGCTAATAACATATCGCATAATGATGTTTCCACTCCATAAGCATCCTCCCTGGGCCTTAGCTAATAACACATCGCAAAGGGTTTTTTCCACTTCATTAGCCTCCTCCAGGGCCTCAACCAATAACATATCGCAAAGTGTTGTTTCCACTCCATTAGCCTCCTACAGGGGCCTCAGCTAATAACAAATCGCATAGTGTTGCTTCCACTTCATTAGGCTCCTCCAGGGGCCTCAGCTAATAACATATCACATAGTGTTGTTTCCTCGATTTCAGCCAGCTCCAGGGGCCTCAGCTTATAACATATCGCATAGTGTTGTTTCCACCTCATTAGCTCATCTGGGGGTCTCAGCTAATTAAATATCGCATGTGTTGCGAGGCCCTCTTTTATGGGCATCAGCTAATGATATATCGCATAGTTTTGTTTCCACTACATTGTAAGACTCCTCCAGAGGCCTCAACTAATAACATATCACATGGTGTTGTTTTCACATCATTAGCCTCCTCCAGGGGCCTCAGCTAATAACACATCGCATAGTGCTGTTTCCTCTCATTCATTCAGCTCCATGGGCCTCAGATAATAACATATCGCATAGTGCTGTTTCCACTCCATTAGCCTCCTTATGGGGCCTCTGCTAATGACATATCGCATAGTGTTGTTTCCACTCCATTAGCTTCCTTCAGGGGCCTCAGCTAATGACATATCGCATAGTGATGTTTGCCCTCCATTAGCCTCCTTCAACGGCGTCAGCTAATAACATATCGCATAGTGTTGTTTCCCCTCCATTAGCCAACTCCAAGGGCCTTAGCTAATAACATGTCAAATAGTGTTTTTCCCACTCCATTAGCCCCTTCCAGGGGCCTCAGCTAATAACATATCGCATAGTGTTTTTCCCACTCCATTAGCCTGCTCCATGGGCCTCAGCTAATATCATATCGCATAGTGTTGTTTCCACCACATAAGCCTCTTCCAGGGGCCTCAACTAATAATGACACATCGCATAGTTTTGTTTCCATTCCATTAGCCCCCTTCAGGGGCCTAAGCTAATAACATATCGCATAGTGTTGTTTCCTCTTCATTAGTCTCCTCCAGGGGCCTCAGCTAATAACACATCGCATAGTGTTGAAGCCACTCCATTAGCCTCCTCCAGGGGCCTCAGCTAATAACATACCGCATTGTGTTGTTTCCACTCCATTTGCCACCTCCAGAGGCCTCAGCTAATAACATATCGCATAGTGCTTTTTCCTCCCGTTCATCCAGCTCCAAGGGCCTCAGCTAATAACACATCACATAGTGTTTTTTCACTCCATTAGCCTCCTGCCGGGGCCTAAACTAGTTACATATCGCATAGTGTTGTTTCCACTCCATTAGCCTCCTCCAGGACCTCACCTAATAACACATCGCATAGGGTTGTTTCCACTCCATTAGCCTCCGCCAGGGGCCTCATCTAATAACATATCGCATAGTGTTGTTTCCACTCCATTAACCTCATCCATGGGCCTCAGCTATCAACATACCACATAGTGTTGTTTCCTCTCGTTCATCAAGCTCCAGTGCACTTAGCTTATAACACATCGCATAGTGTTTATTCCACTCCATTAGCCTCCTCCAGGGGCCTCAACTAATAACATATCGCATAGTGTTGTTTCCACTCCATTAGCCTCCTCCTGTGGTCTCCGCTGATGACGTATCGCATGATGTTGTTTCCAGTCCATTAGCCTCCTCCAGGGGCCTCAACTAATAACATATCGCATATTGTTGTTCCCACCCATTAGCCTCCTCCAGGGGCCTCAGTTAATAACACATCGCATAGTGTTGTTTCCACTCCATTAGCCTCCTCCAGGGGCCTCAGCTAATAACATATCGCATAGTGTTGTTTCCACTCCATAAGCCTCCTCCAGGGGCTTCAGCTAATAACATATCGTTTGGTGTTGCTTCCACTTCATTAGCCTCCTCCAGGGGCCTCAGCTACTAACACAACGCTGAGTGCTGTTTCGTCTCCTTCATCCAGCTCCAGGGGCCTCAGCTAATACTGTAACATAACGCATAGTGTTGTTTCCACTACATTTGACTCCTCCAGGGGCCTCTACTAATAACATGTCGCAGAGTGTTGTTTCCACTGCATTAGCTTCCTCCAGGGGCCTAAGCTAATAACATATCGCACAGTGTTGTTTCCACTCCATTAACCTCCTCCAGAGGCCTCAGTTAATAACATATCGCATAGTGTTGTTTCCACACCATTAGCCTCCTCCAGGGGCGTCAGCAAATAATACATCGCATGGTGTTGTTTCCATCAGCCTCCTCCGGGGGCTTCAGCTAATAACACATCGCATAGTGTGGTTTCCACTCCATTAGCCTCCTCCCAGGGCCTCAGCTAATAACACATCGCATAGTGTTGTTTCCACCCCATAAGCCTCTTCCAGGGGCCTCAACTAATAATGACACATCGCATAGTTTTGTTTCCATTCCATTAGCCCCTTTCAGGGGCCTAAGCTAATAGCATATCGCATAGTGTTGTTTCCTCACCATTAGCTTCCTTCAGGGGCCTCAGCTGATAACACATCGCATAGAGCTGTTTCCTCTCCTTGATCCAGCTCCAGGGGCCTCAGCTAATAACATATCGCATAGTGTTGTTTGCAATCCATTAGCCTCCTCCAGGGGCCTCAGCTAATAAAACATCGCATAGTGCTGTTTCCACTCCTTCATCCAGCTCCAGGGTCCTCAGCTAATAACATATCGCATTTTGTTGTGTCCACTCCATTAGCCTTCTTCAGGGGCCTCAGCTAATAACATATCGCATAATGGTGTTTCCACTCCATAAGCATCCTCCCTGGGCCTTAGCTAACAACACATCGCAAAGTGTTTTTTCCACTTCATTAGCCTCCTCCAGGGCCTCAACTGATAACATATCGCAAAGTGTTGTTTCCACTCCATTAGCCTTCTACAGGGGCCTCAGCTAATAACATATCGCATAGTGTTGCTTCCACTTCATTAGGCTCCTCCAGGGGCCTCAGCTAATAACGTATCACATAGTGTTGTTTCCTCGATTTCAGCAAGCTCCAGGGCCTCAGCTTATAACGTATCGCCTAGTGTTGTTTCCACCTCATTAGCTCCTCTGGGGGTCTCAGCTAATTAAATATCGCATAGTGTTGTGAGGCTCTCGTCTCTGGGACTCAGCTTATGACATATCGCATAGTGTTGTTTCCACTACATAAGACTCCTCCAGAGGCCTCAACTAATAACATATCACATGGTGTTGTTTCCACATCATTAGCCTCCTCCAGGGGCCTCAGCTAATAACACATCGCATAGTGCTGTTTCCTCTCATTCATTCAGCTCCATGGGCCTCAGCTAATAACATATCGCATAGTGCTGTTTCCACTCCATTAGCCTCCTCATGGGGCCTCTGCTAATGACATATCGCATAGTTATGTTTCCACTCCATTAGCTTCCTTCAGGGGCCTCAGCTAATGACATATCGCATAGTGATGTTTGCCCTCCATTAGCCTCCTCCAGGGGCGTCAGCTAATAACATATCGCATAAGGTTGTTTCCCCTCCATTAGCCAACTCCAAGAGCCTTAGCTAATAACATGTCAAATAGTGTTTTTCCCACTCCATTAGCCCCTTCCAGGGGCCTCAGCTAATAACATATCACATAGTGTTGTTCCCACTCCATTAGCCTGTTCCATGGGCCTCAGCTAATAACATATCGCATAGTGTTGTTTCCACCCCATTAGCTTCCTCCAGGGGCCTCAGCGAATCACATATTGCACAGTGTTGTGAGGCCCCTCCCCCATAGGCCAAATCTAATGACATATCGCATAGTGTTGTTTCCACTATAAAAGACTCCTCCAGGGGCCTCAGCTAATAACATGTCGCAGAGTGTTGTTCCCACTGCATTAGCGTCCTCCAGGGGCCTCAGCTAATAACACATCGCGTAGTGTTGTTTCCACTCCGCAAGCCTCTAACAGGGGCCTCAAATAATAACACATCGCATAGTTTTGTTCCCACTCCATTAGCCTCCTCCAGAAGCCTCAGCTGATAACATATCGCATAGTGTTGTTTCCGCACCATTAGCTTCCTCCAGGGGCCTCAGCTAATAACACATCGCATAGTGCTGTTTCCTCTCCTAGATACAGCTCCACTGGCCTCAGCTAATAACATATCGCATAGTGTTGTTTGCAATCCATTTGCCTCCTCCTGGGGCCTCAGCTAATAACACATCGCATAATGCTGTTTCCTCTCCTTCATCCAGCTCCAGGGGCCTCAGCTAATAACGTATCGCATTTTATTGTCTCGACTCTATTAGCCTTCTACAGGCGCCTCAGCTAATAACATATCACATAGTGCTGTTTCCACACCATTAGCCTCCTACGTGAGCCTCAGCTAATGACACATCGCATAGTGTTTTTTCCATTCCATTAGCCTCCTCCATGGGCCTCAACTAATAAAATATCGCAGAGTGTTGTTTCCACTCCATTAGCCTTCTCCAGGGGCCTTAGCTAATAAAATATCGCATAGTGTTGCTCTCACTTCTTTAGGCTCATCCAGGGGCCTCAGCTATTAACATATCACATAGTGCTGTTTCCTCGATTTCAGCCAGCTCCAGGGGCCTCAGCTTTTAACATATCGCATAGTGTTGTTTCCAACTCATTAGCCACCTCCAGGGACCTCAGATAATTACCTATCGCATAGTATTGTGAGGCCCTCCTCTATGGGCCTCAGCTAATGACATATCGTATAGTGTTGTTTCCACTACATTGAACTCCTCCAGAGGCATCAGCTAATAACATATCGCATAGTGTTGTTTCCACGCCATTAGCCTCCTCCAGTGGCCTCAGCTAATAACACATCGCATAGCGTTGTTTCCTCTCCTTCATCCATGTCCATGATCCTCAGCATTAGCATACTCCATGGGCATCATCTAATAACACATCGCATGGTATTGTTTCCCCTCCATTAGCCTCTTCCAGGGGCCTCAGCTAATAACATATCGCATAGTGATGTTTCCACCCCATTAGCTTCCTCCAGGGCCTCAGCTAATCATGTATCGCATAGTGTTGTGAGGCCCCTCCCCCATATGCCACAGCAAATAACATATCGCAGAGTGTTGTTTCCACTGCATTAGCCTCCTCCAGGGGCCTCAGCTAATGACATATCGCACAGTTCTGTTTCCACTCCATTAACCTCCTCCAGGGCCTCAGCTAATAACATATTTCGCAGTGTTGTTTACACTCCATTAGCCTTCTGCAGGGGCCTCAGCTAATATCATATCGCATAGTGTTGTTTCCCCTCCATTAGCCTCTTCCAGGGGCCTCAGCTTTTAACATATTGCATAGTGTTGTCCCCACTCCATTAGCCTGGACCATGGGCCTCAGCTGATAACATATCGCATAGTGATGCTTCCACCCCATTAGCTTCCTCCAGGGCCTCAGCTAATCACATATCGCATAGTGTTGTGAGGCCCCTTCCCCATAGGCCACAGCAAATGACATATCGCACAGTGTTGTTTACACTCCATTAGCCTCCTGCAGGGGCCTCAGCTAATTTCATATCGCATAGTGTTGTTTCCACTCCATAAGCCTCCTCCAGGGGCCTCAGCAGATAACACATCGCATAGTAATTTTCCACTCCATTAGCCTCCTCCAGGGGCCTCAGCTACATACACATCGCATAGTGCTATTTCCTCTCCTTCATCCAGCTCCAGGGGCCTCAGCTTATAACATATCGCATAGTGTTGTTTCTACTCTTTCATCCTGCTCCAGGGGCCTCAGCTCATAACATATCGCATAGTGCTGTTTCCTCTCCTTCATCCAGCTCCAGGGGCCTCAGCTCATAACATATCGCATAGTGCTGTTTCCTCTCCTTCATCCAGCTCCATGGGCCTCAGCTCATAACATATCGCTTAGTGCTGTTTCCTCTCCTTCATCCTGCTCCAGGGGCCTCAGCTTATAACGTATCGCATTGTGTTGTTTCTACTCCTTCATCCAGCTCCAGGGGCCTCCCTCAATAAATAATACCTTATGGTGTTGTTTCCTCTCATTAAACCTCCTTCAGTGGCCGCGCTCACTATAACATATTGCAGACTGTAGGTTAATTACCTCGGGTTAAAGAACAGCGGCCGACGGCGGTATAAACTTTCTCCTCGTAATTAGTTTCACTGAATACATCGTTTAGTTAATGGATAGCAATTAGCGGATCTATTTAATTATCGGGTCTATTCAAGTTGATGATCGACGAAAGTATTTGCTAGAAGGTATTTGTTTGCGCCCACACAGTCTGGTCGCCTAGTCTAACTTGATACTAATTATTATTAAGAATCATTCGTCAGTTGATTCAAGATAAATACATGATTGATGAGGCATATATTGAAATAATCTACGATTTCGTCCTACTACATAATGTATAGGTATGGACCAACAAAACATTATTTACTTAAAATAAAAGTTTGAAGATTCATAACGAATAACATTTATTTAGGTTTAATGACAGGTTGAAAAAAATACAGAAATATCGGAATACGCAAATGATTCTCACCAATACTTCGTTAACGTGAACAATTCTGAAGACATCCTTTTCTATTTAGATAAACCTAATATTAATTATTATAATTATTAATTAATATTAAAGTGGGACTGAAACAAGGCTGCGTGATGTCTCCCTGGCTGTTCAACCTCTATATGGATGGAGTGGTCAGGGAGGTGAACGCGAGTGTGCTGGGTCGTGGCTTGGAACTCTTGGAAGCGAATGGGCGGAGTTGGCAGTTGAGCCAGTTGCTATTTGCTGATGATACGGCCCTGGTTGCGGATTCGGAGGAGAAACTATGTAGGCTAGTGTCTGAGTTTGGTAGAGTGTGTGAGAGGAGGAAGCTTCGAGTGAACGTGGGTAAGAGTAAAGTAATGAGATGCTCGAGGACTGTCGATGCGAGCAAAATTAGTGTCACCCTAAATGGTGAGCTCTTGGAGGAA
>SDVV010023062.1:0-12826 GCA_016164225.1 Gammarus roeselii | reverse complement strand
TTATATATATATGTATATATATATATATATTTATATTTATATGTATACATTAAATTTTGGATCAGTTCAAACATCGACCAGAAAATTATATATGAAGATTTTTCTTAGTCTTGAAACTTTACCAATTTTTTTTCCGCTACTGAACCTACCAACTAGAATAGCTCATCTTTAATTTAACAAGAGTTAGCTCCGACGTGAAGTACAGCCTCCTAATTCCTATATCATAGGATCTTCGGTCATGCGACTCCCTGTCCGGCTTGCTTACAATACTCGCAAGTCAAATGATCCGTCTCTCGTCTCTCGCTTCCGCAAAGTTGCATTCGTGGCCATTCCTACATGGACCACGTTGGTCACACTCTTAGTGCAGCTCCGAATCGTAAACTCTTTCGTCGCAGAGTACAGTGATTCACAACCACACCGGTCGAGACCGTTTTACGACGCAGTTAAACATCATTTAATCTAGTGCTACTGAACGGGTCTACGCTGGTAGGCAGATTTATATTTTTCGCCTCTAAACTCCCCTATTGGCATCAACAAAACGTTCATTTATAATAAAAATTAGCACTTTCCACTGGCGCTGTATATTTTTCTGAAAAGCTATTAAATAAAATTTAGAGCTTGCTAAGTTTAAGTTAGATTAGATTGATGTAAAGGGGACTTAACCCTACCATCCTCTTTCGATGAAGCTTGGGTGACGTTGCGGCACCCTTTTGAACGTGTCGTGTATGCGTTATCCTCTGTTACTCACAGATGACTGAGATCACTTTCCTTTGTCAAAAAATATTTTTTTTTCAGCCAGGTGAATATTAATTTTGGTCTTGTCGATTGGATTCAATTCAATATGGCAGTGTTAAAGGGTCGCGCTCCTTTGAAAAATCATGAACATTTTAGCAACTTTGCTTTAAATCCTCTCCCATGTTTATCGATATACAGGTTGCCACATCTTCTCTGACGCGGGCAACCACGCTTCCATGATCCAAGGAATTCGCAACTCTGGCGTACCGAAGCACGTTTTCCGCCATAATGATCCGGAACACCTGGAGGAGTTGCTGCAGCAGGTGCCGCGACATCTGCCCAAGATAGTTGCTTTCGAGTCCGTGCACTCGATGTCAGGGGCCGTGTGTCCTCTCAGCGAGATGTGCGAGGTGAGACGGGCAACGGCACCGCTGGCATGGTTGAGGCGGGCCCCTGAGGTCAACTCAGTTGGCAATTCTCTCGAGACTCAACTATAGGTGCAGCAACCGCTAGCAATAACTCCACGGGCTGCTGGTGTACACCCAGTCCTACAGTTTTGCTGTATCTCAACTACGAAGCAATTCTTATCTCTAAATAACAGCAGCTGTTTCCGCTGTGACCTATTCTCAAATGCACTTATTTGAAGCATTCCTCTTCTGACCAAGTTGAGTTTTTGTTTTTCAAGATGAGTAGCTATTGGAAATTTACGGTCTCGCTATAACTTTACTTCTTGACTTGAAGCACTCATCAAACCTCCACAGGTCGCCTATGTAATCTAATGAGGTGTTTGCCTACGCAGGTGTCTCACCGCTTTGGAGCGCTAACCTTCGTCGACGAGGTGCATGCCGTGGGCCTCTACGGTCAACATGGTGGTGGTATCGGAGACAGGGACGGCCTCTCGGACGCTATTGACATTGTGTCGGGGACGCTTGGTGAGTGGACGCTTTTGGTTTGTCTAGATGTGGGTTGCTGTTTAGGACTTGCTTTGCGTTCGTGTTTGTTTATTCGCGCTGTAGTGAACCTGTTGCATGGTATTTATTTGCTGGATCAATGATCAATGTCACCGAAGTTATCTTTAATAGAAAACAATGCTTTGCACTGTGCATTTGTTACAGAAGCTCTTCAGCCCATCAATAAAATATTATTTAGTCATACATTCAAAGTTGAATGTCTTAAAGATGTAGTGTTAGAGAAGCATGGCTAAATAGACGCTTAAGGATGGGTTCAATAATGACGTCGGTAATGAGAACAAAGATGGTGAAGAAGTTAGAAAATCGTAGATTCGGTTGTTTTGAGGTGGTTCGGGCACATGATGATGAGAAATAGGTGACCAGGGTGATGAAAACGGAGGTGAGTCGACGTAGGCCTAGAGGTAAACTGTAATTTGGATGTGTGGATAGCGTGAAGCAGGCTTTGGGGAGGAGACATCGATTTTGAAGTTGCGAAATAGCGCTTGTGGAGAATGGTTATGAATACATGAGTTCTGATGCGGTCTTGATGCGCTGTCTCGCCTCGCCTTCGGCACTCCGATGAGTAACGACTTGACGTGGGTGAGGGAGGTTCCTGCATTTATAACGCAGCAGGGGAAACCAATGAAAGGCGGCTGGCCTTTCTGCTTAAATAAATTTTTAACCTTACCCTTTAGCGGTAGAGTGCTAATTTTTGGTATGTGTGCGACCGCATGAGTGTGCGTGCGGTGCGCCAACCGTCTGCCACTCCATTCTGGTCTGATTCCACCTTGTGTAGCTGTGTTTCTGAACGTTTTCGTTAGAAGTCCCTAGTTTTTTTGTTTACTACTTGCGGATTTTCAAAATTTTCCATTGATGTAAATTTTTCTGGATATCTAACAAAAATAAAAGGGCTGTGGCATAATTTTATGAATTATATTGTTCGATCTTGATTATTCGAGTATTTCTTTGAAAGTATATACTTTATTTTTAAACGATCCCTATAACTAATTAAGCTGTTTTTTTTTCATTGTACAACTATGTACAACTATGTACGTGTCATTCTCCGTAGTAACTCTACAAAACGATTTCATGAATTTTCTCAGGCAAAGCGTATGGTAACCTGGGCGGCTACATCGCTGGTAGCGAAGAGTTGGTGGACATGGTGAGGAGCTACGCTGCTGGCTTCATCTTCACCACCTCGTTGCCTCCCGCTGTTCTGGGTGGAGCACTCGCCGCCGTTGATGTTAGTGCCATTATTTGGATATGTTTACTTGATAGCTAGGGGGTAATATTCTTTGAACTGAAAACAAATATTGTTTGTAATGTACAGGTACAGACACTAGGCCGCATCCCCCAGAAAGGGGGGTGACCGACGGCAAGGAGCACCTCACATCCTCATACACTGACACAAACACAACTTCACCCTTTTGTGCTAAAGGGTCCGGCCGGTAACCACGCAACACACACTCTGGTTCACGATTGCAGTCCGAGGATCCGTTATCAGCAGCAGGGCCCGACAGTTTCCACTGGTTTACCCCCGCCGCGTCATAATAGCTGCCCCTACCCACGGCATTCCCGACAACGAGATGCTAAGGGCGGGAAAGCACATCAGAGCAGCGTCAAAATCAATCTTTCACAACCATTCTCCACTCACGCCTGTTTATTGCACGCTCTCTCGCCACCTCCACATTCATGTCTCTCCTTCCTATCGCCTGCTTCTCACCATCCATCCACCCAAACTTCGGTCTACCTCTAGGCCTGCGACCACTTGCCTCCGCATTCATCACCCTTTTCACCGTCTCCCTTCATCAATCCTCTCCATGTGCCCGAACCATCTCAGAACACTCGAATCCACTCAGTCTTCCAACTTCTTCATCATTATTGTTCTGGTTCAAACAACGTCGTTGGTGATCGGTCTATCAACGTTACTCCAGCCAGGCTCCTCGAACATTTCATCTCGAAAACATTGAACCTTTTTCTCTCCTCTGCTCTCACCCCCTTAAGTCTCAGCTCCGTAGAGCATAGTTGGGACAACAACACCCTCATACAGCCTTCTCTTTGCTTTCATCCCCAACGTCCTACAGCTCATTACACTCTTCAGTGCACCCATCACTTTACTTCCCTCCTTCACTCGCGCCTTCTCATCAGTTTCCACTAGTTCAGTTTTCTCCACATGGAAGCCTTGATAGTTGAAACACACTGAATTTCCTCCAAGAGCTCTCCATTTAGGAGGACACTAATTCTGCTGGCATTAACAGTCCTCGAGCATCTCATTACTTTACTCTTGCCCCCGTTCACTCAGAGCTTCCTCCTCTCACACACTATACCAAACTCAGACACTAGCCTACATAGCTTCACCTCTGAATTCGCAACCAGCACATGCGCATTCACCTCCCTGACCACTCCATCCATATAGATATTGGACAGCCAGAGAGACATCACGCAGCCTTATCTTAGTCCCACTTTCACTGTGAACCAATCGCTCGCCTCGCTTACCACTCTGACATATGCTCGGCTGCCAACATGGAAACTGCACCGCTTCCAACAGATGTCCGCCCACTCCGTACAAGCGCAACACCCTCCACAGCGCTCTTAGAAAAATAATATTTTTACCATCATGATATATTTATTATGATGAATTATGTGATATTCGTAGTTTTTTAGTGATTTTTCATACCTCATTGCTAAATCTTTTAAAACCCAGCTCTGAGTTGATATAAAAGTAGTATGCCGTATCGAAAGTGACCAGCTCTTAGCCAACTAATAATTTTGACAAATCTCAAAACATCAAAATATACAATCACATTTTAATGAAAGATATTAGTATGCTCAGTTTTCAGTTATTCTGATGTGTATCATCGCTGTGGAAGTCAGGAATATCATTTTTACACTATTCTGTAAATTATTCCTAAACCGTACTGTAAATGATTCAGATCCTGAACAGCAGCGAGGGCGTGCAGCTGCGAGAGAAGCACCAGGGAGCAGTGCGCTACCTGCGGACAGCGCTCACGGATGCTGGCCTGCCCGTAGAGCATTGCCCATCGCACATCATACCCGTGCATGTTAGTACCAAGTGATAGCGAGTGATAGGACACTGGCTTCCCGTTCACCATCACTGTTCACTATTCATTTGGGCGGTTTACTCGATGAGCTAGAAAGTTTCCTCCTCCAACGCATTATGGTAGCATTGTTGGATTTGTTTTGACAGGTCTCCATAATAAAATGCTATCGATGATCATTTTGTATTGATAAGTCGATGTAACATTTACAATCTTCAGCAACATTGGTTTATCTCGAAGTACATTCCGTCATCACTGCTTGGTTTGCAGTAAATAAACTGATGGAAAATAGGACAGTACATTTATTGAAGAAGTATGAAGTTATTCGTAGTACAAGTTAACAAACTTCTGTAGCATCTTGTTCAAAATTAGTCTGTTGGTGTCGTTTTGACTGTAACACATTCTGAAGTACTATTTTAGTACGGTAGCGAAATCAAATTCGTTCATGTTTGGTCTACAACCGAAAAAACAAACTCGATTTATTTCACGTGAAATTTTACTTCTTATAGAATTTTCTGTGAGTTCAAAATAGCGATCTAAAAATGATCTTTGAATATTTTTCGTTACCTTCAATCGTTAACAAATTTTCTTCCGCTTCTGTACATAGTTCCAAACCAAACCGTTTTTGACCACAAGGAAGACAGATTTTAGAGATTTTGAGGGTAATCAAAAAGTCACTGGACTTGCGATAGATTAGGAGATAGAGCTCTAGAGAGTAGGACTTCGATAAGTCACTAGACTTGCCATGCATTAAGTGTTAGAAGGGTAGTCGATAAGTCGGAGGTAATACCTTCCCCTCACCATCGCACACTGCTACTCATTTTCAGATAATCACCTACATCCTATGCAAAGAATCATATATATCAGAATCACCTATATCTTTTTCTGAGAATCACCTATATAATTTATGTTAGAACATAAAACTGCACGTTGGTTTGCCCCATGGAATTATTTGTTGGGTTTAAGTTTGAGTGAGTTTATGAGAGGAATGTGGGTTGCGCCTAGCGGTCGGCCACCCTCCTTCCTGAGGGATTCGACCCAGTGTCTGTGTCTGTAAATAATTGTAGATTTGGTTAGACTTGCCAAGAGACCACTCGAATGAAATTAGAGTCCAGAGTCATAATCTTACTCCAAGAAGGAAGCCGAGAGTCAAATGAGGGGCAGGAACAAACCCCAACGGAGGTAAGCTTCAAACTCCTTTTAAGCGCGCCCGCCTCCAAAGACGCTCCCACCGTCAGATGATTCTGCCTCGGACGGACATGATGGAACCGGTGATTGCATCACCAAGTTGACAACGAGTGTACATGAACTGCAAAATACGCTAACCAAAGTAGTCGGCCTTTCCGACTAAAAATCTAGAAGCTGCACCGCATCACCCAATACGATAGATGAACGTTTTACAAAAATCTTGATTGTGTCGCTATAATAGCATTTGACAAATGACAAATTCTTGAAGAATAGACTAACAAAAAAAAACGCAACTAACGTCGTGCCGCCACCTCCACCTCCGATCTTAACCTCAAACGACTCTCGACTCAAAACTACCCCAACCAAACTCTAAAGCTACAACAAGACAGAACCAAACCATTTTCTCGATTTAACCAGAAAAACCTGTTCAGTAACGGTCACGACTGTCAAGAACACTTGAAAATTCCTCTTAAATACCTAGGACAGACTGGACATCAGTCCATACACTTAGAAGAAGAACTGGGCTCCATTACTGGTCGTTCAGTCTTGGACATCACTTCCAGCCAAAATTAAATCTTCACGATCAAAGTAGACACAAAACTCCAGCGTGATGCTCTACTCTCTTACGCATGCACAATCAAACCACACCTAACTTGTCCCAAAATTTAGGCTTGTTTTATTTACATGGAGAATCTCCCGAAGGAACGAGCTGATGAGTTCATCTCGGGACTTTTACAACAAACCAAATCGCAAAAGAGGAAAAAATAACGGCCTTTGTGCTTTAAATCAACTGCCCTGACCAACCGAAATACATAGACATACATGTTCTTCACTCTAAAATAAAGGTTTCCTAGACGTCCGATGCGTTGCTATAAATGATAGGAATACGAGCGCAGAAAGGAAAATTGTTACGGAAGATATGTTCACACTTCCCTGGACCGGATGATGCACAGTCATGCCCATCCGAAGAACCCCGTTGCTTCTTCAGCAAAGAAAACTCACCCCGCCGGACGGACACACTGACTTCCCCAAGAACAGTAAAGAAACTATTATTTTTCCAATTCCTAGAAGAAGGGATGGTGAAGAAGTTGGAGGACAGAGTGGATTCGCGTGTTCTGAGATGGTTCGGGCACATGGAGAGGATAGATGAAGGGAGATTGGTGAAAAGGGAGATGAATGCGAAGGCGAGTGGTCGCAGGCCTAGTGGTAGACTGATGTTTAGGTGGATTGATGGTGTGAAGCAGGCGTTAGGAAGGAGAGACATGAATGTTGAGGTGGCGAGAGAACGTGCAATGAACATGCCTCAGTGGGGAATGGTTGTGAATGGTTGCTTTTGACGCTGCTTTGATGTGCTTTCCCGCCCTTGGCATACCGCTGTCGGGATGGTGGTGGGTGGGTGGGGCCCGGCCATTACGACGCGGCGGGGGTAAACCAGTGAAAACTTTCGGACCCAGCTGCTGACTACGGATCCTCGGACTGCACTCGTGACCCAAAGTGTATGTTGCGGGGGTACCGGCCGGGCCCTTTAGCACAAAACGGGTAAGTTGTGTGAGTGTGAGCGTATGAGGGTGTGAGGTCTTGGGTGTGAGGCCTTGCCGTCGGCCACCCACCTTTCTGGGGGATGCGGCCTTGTGTCTGCATCTGTAGAAGGCCACCCATCTCGATTATCGTGAATAACGCAATGCGTATCACAACTGACGCGTTCCGTTCCAACTCCCATCGAATCCTTTAACGTACTCGCCAACAAGCTTCCACTTCCGCTCCGGCGAGACAAACTTTTGCTACAATACTATTTTAACACATCACCAACAAATCCGATAAGCGCCTCTTCACGGTAAAGAAGAATATTCGCCCACCGTTTTTCCTGCGCGCGGACTACCTACTGACCTCGGTAAACATCAACCGTAAGGCTATTAAGCCTACATTATCCTACCGAATTCTTCAAATTAACACCAACATGGATGATCAACCTACCACTAGTAAACCTAGATCCGCAAGTGTATTCTAAAGCAACTACTCTAACTAACACATATCGACAGGGATTTCTGAGACTATTCGAGGAACAATGTTCAGAGCACCGACATATATACAGAGACGGCTCCGAAACCGCGAATGGAGTGGGAGTCACCGCTATGTGCGGGGATATACCACGTTCGGCTACCCTTCCACAAGAGGCCTCTGTGTTCTCTGCAGAGCTTCACGCACTCGAACTAGCCATCTCTATTGCAAAAAAAGAAATACATCGCCTCCCCAAATACGTCGTATTCTGAGACAGTCGGAGTGCTCATGCTCAGCTCAAAACTTGGCACTACGAACACCCTGCCCTACATTAATTGCTGTACGATCATTTTATGAAGTCCAAGGCGGGTCAAGCGGTCGAATTCTGCTGGATCCCTGGGCACGTGGGAATAAGAGGAAACGAGTTCGCAGATTAGTTTGCTAAACTGGCGTCGACCCATCAAGAACCATTTATCGCAATTCATTACCGGGACTGATTTCCTGTCATCAACTCCCATATAACTTCCCGATGGAATGACATGCGGCAACAGAATGGACAAATCTGCTTTTAGTCAAGCCCTCGGTTGGTGAATGTGGAACAAAGTTCTCCTACAGAAAAGACCAAGTGTTCATCAACCGTTTATGCACGGGACACACGTGGGTATTACAAATGAACACAAACGGCATTGGTGAGAAACGGTTCGAACTAAAACACTTCTTACACAAACACCACATCCACATCGCCCTACTCCCGGAAAAAAAACTTGAATGTCACTCCAAAACACCAAAGTTTCCTGGATACACAACACTCCGCCACGACCGTCCTAACAACGACGGTGGTGGTGGACTTATTACACTAGTACATGAAGATATCCACTTCACCAACACAACCGCTTTTAGCATCGCACAACTTCTGCTCGACCGCACTCAGGAACTACAATCACTACACATACAAATTCACAAAAACCAACTCGATTTATTTAACATATACATCCCTCTATCCAATACATGTCCACCACACTATACGCCCCACCTGGACTACCTTAACACAACCATTAACACCTTTGCCCTAGGTGATTTCAACGCGTACAACCTCTCTTGGTTCACCCCTCAGAGACGTAACCGGAGGGATGGTGTTCTCGTTGATCAGCTAGATACACTTATCACACAGAACAACGCTAAACACACCCACTCGCAAACCTTTCAATCCCAACACACAACCCACTTCTCCAGACGTCTCATTCTGCTCCCCCAATCTTGCGCTAAATTGTCAATGGGCGGTCCACCAAGACATTTCATACGACCACTTTCAAATAGTTGTTAACTACCAACTTCGATCTCGTAACTACTAGAGAGCAGACTGGGACGAATACCCAATATCGATTGAAATCACCCTATAAGACTTTGACATCACCCAGTACACATATATTGACACTGCCACGAAACACTTCAACACATTACTCAAGTACGTAGACAGACAACAAATACTACCCGTGGAGTCCGTCCGCGGCTTCAATCCAGCCTTCTCAGCCAACATTAAGCTGAAAATTCACCAGCAAAGCCACCTTCGGAACAAAAATAGATGCAGATATCCGGGAGCAATAGACGAGACGTGCTTGCAAATACTTGCAAATACTTGCAAATACTACTACTTGCAAATACTAACTTCCGAACCTCACCATCAAAATTATGGAAACACATCAAGAGCCTCAACAACACGAACAACATAGACACATGAGGCAATCCTTCCACCCAACACCCACATCATACCATCAGACCAACAACAAGCGGTTACACTCAATAAGAACTATGCAAGCACTTGCCATCTACCACACCATCCAGAGAACAGGACGATACTCTAACAGTTACACAGACTACAGACCGATCCAAGCACAGATAGCCCCCTTCACACCAGCCAGGACAATAGCCGTCATCCGCCAGACCAAAAATTCCTCAGCAGCGGGCCCAGACGTCATATCATACATTCACCTTGAAAATCTAGGGCTGCTCGCTATCGCGGCCCTCACATACATTTTTGACTTTTCCGTGCTACACAATACAATACCCAACTACTGGAAACTAGCTAAAATCCACCCCATCCTGAAACCAAAAAAAAGTTCCCATAGATCCAGCCTCATACAGAACTATTTTCCTCTTCCCAAACCCCTCGAGAATATTGGAGAGACTGGTTATAAACAATAATAATGCACACATTCTACTCTCCCTTACGCAACACAGTTTCAGGGCTCAACACTCCACAACCACACTCCTTACCAACATCACCCAGACCATCCATGAAGGCCTGAACGAAAAGAAGCCAGTCAAACAAACCCTGGTGTGCGCTATCGATATTAGTTAGGCCTTCGACACAGTTCCAAGACACGTCTTCTTAAACAAAATACTCAACACCCACATCCATCCAAATTACAAGCAGTGGCTTGCTAATTTCCTCCGCGGTAGATATGAACACACTGTCAACAACAATAAGCCTTCTCGAATTCGCCACTTCCCCAATGGTGTCCCACATGGATCTGTGCTTTCCCCCGACCTTTTCAATGCCTTTATGCACGACCTGCCAATTCCAACAGAACCCAACACCCACATCAGCTCACACAAGGACGATCTCACAATAATCACACAACACCTCAAACACGAGTCCGCAGCTGCATCCCTCTAGCAGTTCCTGAACTCCCTTGAAGTCTGGCTGCTGGGCGACATGATTTGATTTGAGCCTCATTTCCACCGGAGTGCTGGACAACAGAATGAAGGTGTCCGCAAGCAAGCCGTGAACACCGCACCCACGCACCGGATAGCAGTGAACACCGCCCCCGCCCCCATGTCACGCGCAATAACACTCCCACTCCCCATAGCCCCACTACAACCATCCTTGGATTAACTTATGACACGGGGATGACATTCAAGCCTCACACAATCATTATCGGCACCGAAACAAGACAACGTTTCTCTGGTACTAACTACAACCTCTTACGGTCACTTCAAGGAATCAATTACAACACTATACAAACAATTCATCCGGCCCGTAATCTCCTACGCAAACATCGCTGGGTCATCGGACCTTGCACCACCACACATTAACTCCCTGCAAAGGATACAGAACACGGCCTTGCGCATCGCAACGGGCTGTACACAGACCACACCCATTCCGCACTTGCATGAAGAAACCAAGGTCTTCCCTCTAAAGCTTCATCATGATATGAGAGAGACCCATTTCTTGGACAAGATTTCAGACCTGACACACCCCTGCCACAACCTACTGAACCCTCGTCCAACCAACCGACACCTACATAACACAGGCAACACACTTCGGTTCTCTTCATGCGACCATTCTTGAATCTACAGATAACATATCTATGCACAAACTGAGTCAACACGATCTTGCAGAGCCACCCGCCTGTGGTGGACGTGGAGAAGTTGGGGTTGCTCAGGGGTGACAGGGTCCACCTGTCAGGCTGCGGTGTGGGCACCATACGGCCCTACAGTCACACCAGCATGGACTGGGAAATGTCCCTTCCGATCTCGGCTTGCGGTGCCCGGGTTCACCAGATCCGGTCAAGCACGACATGGCGTCTTGCCCAACCACTGCCCCGGCAGGCTCCACCATAACATCACGTCAGTGCGTGATCTATGAGAGGGCTCGCGCGACAGCATCAGCTACATCAGTGCTACAGCAGTTGAAATGCCTAAAATAGGGCCTATCAACTGCTGTAGCACTCCCAACACGCACACGTCGGCGGGTTCCCAGGCCTCGGGCTGTGAGCTGGCCGTGGCTCCTTCATTGCAGGGGGAGTTTGGGTTCAACAACAACAACAACAACAACACACGCATCAGCCCGACGAGCCTTTCTAAACCCCCGTGCAACCTATATAGTCTACTCAGTGACCTAACCTACCGGAAAAAGCTTATCGCTTTCGGGAAACATACCGGACTATACGAAGCTGTCTAAACCTCAAACACCTGTGCAAGCGAGTTGGTCTCTCCACCCGACAACCGACAGCGATAACTATACGTTTACGTAGATACGCGTTATTACTATTCGTTCCCAAACGCACCGTATGCGTATATGCCACAGTCAAAACGTGTTGATTTGCATCTGACAAGACTAATCTTGTTGCACCCGAAGGTGTGCGAACCTACCAGAGTCGATGATATTCGTGCCCTACGATGACTCGCGTTTAGGCCCTGGTGAAAATAAGGCTCAAAGCAAATCAAAATCCAAGAAGACCACAAAATCGGCTGGCAAGAGGTCCTAGCCTTGATGCCCGGGTGGACTCCGTGTGAGGCCGCTCCCTCAGTTGACCACACAATGAGCCCCACCAACTCCGCGAGGGAAGCTGCCCCTCAGATAACAATTGGGGTGGATGGATGATTATTCATTTTATAGATCATTAACACTTTATTTTATTATTTCTTATTTCGTATGTTCTATTATTTTTCTCTATTATTTTTCTCTGCCCTTTTTTCTTGACGAAATTTTGCATTTTGTTATTATATATATATATCGAGGTTGGTTGAGACAAGGTGACCCGAGGGAAGGGGGGTACTCGTGGGACCCGCGGGACTCGGGGTTTCGGAACTTGGAAGACCAGGAGGATCTGGGGGGGACCCACTTGGACCCTTCTTGGGCCCTTTGGGACACCCTTGAGACTCTTTGGGGCCCTCCTGAAAAACTGTAGGACCCACTTGAGGCCCCTCTGAATCCTGGAACCTTTGCTCCCTCCTGCCAAATCTACGTTAAACCTACTCTGTACTTGCGTTAAACCTACTCTGAATCTATGTTGAACCTACTCTAAATCTACATTGAACCTACTCTGATTCTACTTCAAACCTACTCTGAATCTACGGTCAACCTTCTCTGAATCTTTGTTAAACCTACTC
>SDVV010023061.1:0-12827 GCA_016164225.1 Gammarus roeselii | reverse complement strand
CCAATCTCCCTCCATCAATCTCAGTACACGCGAATCCACTCTGTTCTCCAACTTTTTCACCATCCCTGTTCTGATTCGAACCACGTTGTTGGTGATCCGGTCTCTCAGCGTTACTCCCGCCATGCTCCTCAAACACTTCATCTCGAAAACATTCAACCTTCTTCTCTCCTCTGCTCTCACCCCCCAAGCCTCAGCTCCGTAGAGTACAGTTGTGACAACAACACCCTCATACAGTCCTCTCTTTGCTTCCATCCCTAACGTCCTACAGCTCATTACACTCTTCAGTGCACCCAACACTTTACATCCCTCCCTCACTCGCGCCTTCACTTCAGTTTCCACTAGCTCAGTTTTTGGACACGGCGGTCTTGTGGCGGGGAGATTGGGCTCCTCCCCCCTCTGTGTCTGCCCAACTTAGCCACCCCCCTAACTAGGGGGAAACGGCTGTATGTCTATACATACATACAGTTTTCTCCACATGGGAGCCCAGATACTTGAAACACTGAACTTCCTCCAAGAGCTCTCCATTTAGGGTGACACTAATTTTGCTCGCATCGACAGTCCTCGAGCATCTCATTACTTTACTCTTACCCACGTAAGAGTAGAGTAGAATATTTGTGAAAATAGGCACTCAACATTAAAGCCCTGACATAAAAAGACTTGCTTTCACGGCAAATAGGCGTGGCTTATCAAATCTCTTCCTCGGAATGTTCCTGGATACACTTCCAAAGTTTCTAAAACTATGTAATCTTTCATAAGTATTTAATGAAGGTTGGCCAAAAAAAATAAACATAAGTGGCTGACAATCCTCTGGTTAGCCACACATTAGCCAACAGGTTAGCTATCTAGATTAGATTAGAGTGCCAATGCTTTCTAGGATCAGAATATCTCACTGACACACTCCATTTATCCAAGATGTCTAACGAAACTCAGAAACTTATTCGAAGTATTCAACGAAACACTCCACTTAGTCAAAATGTGAAACACAGCACCATGTTATCATCAATGGAAATTTAACCAAGTTATAGCTTCATTTGAAACAAACATGCAAGGCCTGATAAGTTCTGACCTGTGACGTCATATACTGGGTTCCACCGACCTGTTCGACGACCATCTGAGCGATCTCCTTATTGACTTGATCAGAGCCCGTTGCCTCCTGATAACTCTTGAACAGGCCATCGGTCATCAACAGCAAGAAACTGCAGATAAAACACGAGTTTGATGAAAAAATACCTTATATTTTCCAGGTTCAAATGGAACTTCAATACTGAATTTAGTTCACATTTATTCCTCAATTCTCTAAGTGGCAAATTTTTTAATTAAGAAATAGATAACATCCATGAATCGTGCACAGGGTAGGGGAGGGCTGTCCATAGTTGTTAGAACTGAATTTCTTACATCACACATAACACAGTACACTTCCGCATACACTTCAGAATACAAAAAAAAAATCACTGAGAACAAGTTCTAAAATGTAGAGCAGCTATTAAACATAACATAACAATTTCAGAAGTAATCACTATTACCCTACTTAACCGCATAGATTAGAGTGCCAAGGTTTCCAAGAGCACTAGAGTCAATGTCTTTCTGGCACACTTCACCGCATAAGGTAAAGACTGTCTTTGATGTCTGAGGCAAATCACTGGTTGTCCCAAACTTCAAGGCCAAATCTCACACTGGTTCTCTAAATTACAGATATGTAAGCTTAACATCAGTTTGGTGCAAATCAATAGGAATCATTGTCGCGTCCAGGTTGAAAGAGTATCTAGCAAGCAACAAAATGTTGTCATCTCATCAGTATGGTTTTAAGAGCGACCGTAACACATAGGACCAGTTGCTGTTGACCTGCGATGATGTTGGAAAGTGGATCGATGAGGAATTTAGCGCGGATGTCATAATGCTCGACTTTTCTAACGCATTTGATGTGGCGAGTCATGCTGTGTTCTTACCTAAGCTGTAATCTTTGGGTATATGTGACTTCTTGCAGTCCCGGATCTCTGCATTCCTCTCTGGGAGAGTGCTGAGTGTTTGTGTGAATGGCGTCTTAGCAGCTCGGTTGAAGTGACTAGTTGTGTTTCTCAGGGCTCTGTCTTAGGACCATTTTTGTTCATAATCTATATTAATCACATATCCAGTGGTCTCTCATGCAAGTTGAGTCCTTTGCAAACGACTACAAGCAGTAAAAATTGGGTTGGATACAGTTGACATTGTTGCAAGGTTCTGGAATCTTGATTGAATCCTGACTAGTCTAGCGTGTTGTGCTTTAATAGAGGTCGAATATATTTTGATGCTCTGGTGAAATTACCGAGTATTTCATGAGGGGTAGAGCATTAAAGATTAGCACTGCACATAATGAGTGTAAATGAGGATACAAGTTTCAGAATCCACAACCATATTCGTGTGGTGATTACAAAGACTGGTGGGTTGACCCACTTATTGAGAATGGATCATGCGTTTCGAACAACTGATATTGTGGGGACAGCAAGCTGCTAGAATCTATTCAGAGAAAAAGGTTAAAAAACTTGGGAGTTTTCTGATATGGACTATGGTCGATGTTGTTGCTTAGTCCTATCTCCTCCTGCGGTAAATGAGCCACGGTTGACACACAGCCTTAAATCCCGGATACCCATGACGTTCTCAGCCGACTTGGGCGCGCACCAGCATCGCAGACAAAGATCGGAAGGAGAGTTCCCCTGTCGTGTTTTTATAACTAGATTTGATTTGAGCCTCATTTCCACCGGAGCCTCAACGTGAGTCATAATAGGCTCCCACGTAGGGCGCGAATGTCATTGATTCAGGTAAGTTCGCACAGCCTCGCGTGCGAAAATATTAGTCTTGTCAAGATGAAACCAAGCACACCCCCTGTATCTTCATAAATGTATTGTTATCTCTAAGCGTAAGGGGGTGGAGAGACCACCTCACTTGCACAGGTGTTTGAAGTTTAGACAGCTTCGTGTAGTCTGGTGTGTTTTCCGAAAGCGACAAGCTTTATACGGTAGGTTGGGTCAGTGAGTAGGCTTTGTAGGTTGCACGGGGGATTAAGGAACGCTCGTCGGGCTGCCGCGAGTGCGTTGCAATCTATCAGTGAGTGTTTCACGCTGATAGCCACTTGGTGGCAACAGGGGCGAGGTGGCGCGTTTGGCCTTGTGTCGACATCCATCAGGGTGTTGTGAGTTATCCACGTGTGTCCGGTGCACAAGCGGTCGATGGAACACTTGGTATTTTCTGTTGGTAAATTTTGTTTCCTATTCTCTGACTAAGGGTTTGACTGGAAGCATTTTTTGTCCACTCTGTTGTTACATTTCATCCCATCGGGATGAAATGTTGATGATAGGGACGTAGTCCGGTAATGAATTGCGAAAAATTGTTCTTGGTTAGTAGATGCCAGTTTAGCAAGCGAGTCCGCAAGTTCGATTCCTCTTATTCCCGCGTGTCCGCGGATCCAGCAGAATTCAACTGCCTGACCAGTCTCAGACATTACAAAGAGATCGTGCTGCAGTTTTCGTAGAACGGGATGTTCGTAGTGCAGTGTTTCAAGCTGGGTGAGGACTCTCAGACTGTCTGAGAATACGACGTATTTAGGGAAGCGATCTGTTTTGGCAATAGAGATGGCTAGTTCGAGTGCGTGGAGCTCCGCAGAGAACAAGGAGGCCTCTTTTCTATTATTATTAAATCATTCATGTCACCATCTAGCATTGCGTGTTCAATTTTTTAAATATTACACACAGCACTTTATTGCCATAAACACTATTTGAATTAACGTAACAAAATTTCTATTTGAAATTCGCCGCCGGTTCTGATTTCATGCAACAGATTATAAATTATAATATTATGATCAATGATCAACAGCCAACGTCTTGTTTGAAGTAAGAATCAGGAATGCCTGGCACGAAATACATGGGGGGAGGGGGGCGATCACGAATACATGTTTGGGAAAATTATGAAATAAATAGAATTGGGAAAACCGCCAACACATGTGGCTAAGAAATCCTGAGAACATACAGATACAGATACAAATCTAAATGCGCAAACATATTGTAAAGATGGGGTAAAATATGAATAATAAAGGGTTGAATAGGTGACATAAATTATACATAAAATATATACATAATACTAGATATACATATTTCATGACGAAATGCGCTAGCATATTGTAGAGATGGGTGTGAAACATTGTATGAATAATAAAGTGATGAATAGATGACATATGTTATTCATAAAATATATACATACAGATACAGACACTAGGCCTCATCCCCCAGAAATGGGGGTGGCCGACGGCAAGGCGCACCTCACACAACTTAGTCCTTTTGTGCCAAAGGGTCCGGCCGGTACCCCCTCAACATACACTCTGGGTCACGAGTGCAGTCTGAGGATCCGTCGTCAGCAGCAGGGCCCGACAGTTTTCATTGGTTACTTCCGCCGCGTCATAATGGCTCGCCCCCCCCCCCCCTCCACGACCATCCCGACAGCGGGATGCCAAGGGCGGGAAAGCACATCAGAGCAGCGTCAAATCAACCATTCACAACCATTCTCCACTCAAGCCTGTTCATTGCACGCTCTCTCGCCACCTCCACATTCATGTCTCTCCTTCCTAACGCCTGCTTCACACCATCCATCTACCTCTAGGCCTGCGACCACTCGCCTTCGCATTCATCACCCTTTTCACCAATCTCCCTTCATCCATCCTCTCCATGTGCTCGAACTATCTCAGAACACGCGAATCCACTCTGTCCTCCAACTTCTTTACCATCCCTGTTCTGATTCGAACCACATCGTTGGTGATCCGGTCTCTCAGCGTTACTCCTCAAACATTTCATCTCGAAAACATTCAACCTTCTTCTCTCCTCTGCTCTCACCCCCCAAGCCTCGGATCCGTAGAGCACAGTTAGGAAAACAACACCCTCATACAGCCCTCTCTTTGCTTCCATCCCCAACGTCCTACAGCTCATTACACTCTTTAGTGCACCCAACACTTTACATCCCTCCTTCACTCGCGCCTTCAATTAAGTTTCCACTAGTTCAGTTTTCTCCACATGGGAGCCCAGATACTTGGATACGTCTGATTTTTCTCCACACTTGGGGAAGAGGGGCGTTTCGATAGATTGAGTTACCTAATTGGGTCAAGTTTCCCGCTTCTTCTAAACGCTAAGTTTGCGGAACACGGCAGTTTCTTTTTTCCAGGCTATTCGGTTCCTGGGGGAACGTGCGCGGCGGAAGGCCCCGTACATCCTTTCACGCTGGTTCATTGCTTCTTGTACCTCCGGGCACCACCAAGGTTTTGGGAAAAAGGTTGAGGGTTATTATTGGGGAATGCATGCGACAGCTGCACTTTGGAATTTCTTGTGTAGACGTATGACAAGGTCGCGCTCTAAAATGTCTTCGAGAAGGTCCTCCACATCGTCCCATGCAACATGTGTCGAGTCCCAGCTGGCTTTCCAGTAGTTGAATTGAAGTTCCTGTGCGTCGGGATTGTTTGGTCGGTTAATAAGAAGCGATATGATCACAGGGTTGTGATCACTGTCATGTGTTGAAGGCAGAAACTGCCATAACGAGTTAGGGAGCCAACGTGTGGAAACATTGATAAATCGATGGCGGTTCTATTTTCAAGAGTGATCCGAGTGGGGTGTCCGTCGTTCAGAAGGACCAGGTTGTGAGTGTCTATGGTGTTGCCATTATCACTCCTCTGGGGTCTGTTCTCACGCATCTTCACACTTCGTGTTAGCTGTTGAAGTCTCCAAGGAGGAGTACGGAATGATGCAGTTGGTTAAGCAGATCGGTCATTAGTGCCTCCGTGAGGTCGTGGTTTTGTGACGAGTAGATAGATACCACTGTAATTGGTCTTGAGATACATATCTTCACTGTGACAGCTTGGAGTTCTGTTCTCAGAGGGAGGAGGTGATGAGCTATGCTTTGATGGATCATAAGTGCCACTCCGCCGTGAAGGTCACATTATTGTGACCCTCGCGACGGTGTATGACATATTGAGGGATTGTGAACGTGGCTGTGTCACGGAGTTTGATCTCCTGGAGGTCTACCACCAAAGGTTTATGAGTGGAGATTAGCGATAACAATTCATTTTTCTTGCTTCTAAGTCCCTGGCAATTCCACTGAAGTATTGTGTTGTTGTTCATTTCGGATCTGTTTCACGCCTAGATCTTGATGGTCTGGAGCGGTCGCGTGGTTTGTAGGAACTTTCGTGGTGTTCGTGTCCATGAGGCACAGGTGTCTTAGATCGAGAGCATTCGCACGAGCTTCCGCTTTCTGTAGATCATGATCTCCCAGACTCACTGCGTTCTGGGCTGTGAGTGCTCTTGTAGGAGAAGGAGGAGGAGGAGGAGGACGAGATAGTACGATCTTTGTGTTTGCTTCTTGAGCGAGTGCGTTTCTCTTCTATGGAGGGTTTTTTGAACATTGTGATGGGCTGGGTAGTAGTCGTTGGGATATTTGAGTCGAGTGCGATGCATGGTCGTTCGGTGGTTTTGGGTATCAGTTCTTCGTTGAATATTTTTAACGCGTCCTCGCGCAGGTGATGGTCGCTCTCGCTTGTGAGATGTTCTGATGTCGGGCATGTTAACTAAGGGTTGAATACCTCACTTGGGTTTTCGCTGGGTGCGGTTGCATTTAAGACGGTCAGAAGTCGTTTAACGCTCTGATCGGGGCGAGCTTTGGTTCGTGGGCTGTTGCTAATCTTTTGCTTCGTGGCGAGAGGGCGTCGCGTACCCCGCGGTCGTCGGACGAGAAATCTTCGTCTCTTCGCCTTTTGATTTTCGGATTATTGAACCTCTCCTCGTAGTCGACCGAGGCAGCATCTATCGCAGTGCTCTCGTTGCTTTTGACGCCCGCCTCTATTACCAGGGCGGTCGCTGGGCTGGTTGTGGTATTGTTTGTACTGGAGAGGGGTGTTGGGGTCATGGTAATAGTTTGTGTTAACGGTACGCGAGTGTGGTCTGTTGGGGTTGACTTAGTTGTAGATTTAACTGCTTCGGAGTAATTCAAACTACGGCAGTTTGGCTTTCGACATAAATATTTGAATGGCTTGTTTTCGTACGACTCTGCGGTCATTTTATATGATTGTCATTGCTTTTTGGTCCATCTGTTTTGGGCAGTCGCGGTCACCTGCCTCATGGAGGCATGAGCAGTGGTAGCAATTAGGTTGGTGGGCTGTGCAGTCCTTCCGGTCATGTTCGCCGGCGCACCTCTTATAGCGATGGGATATGTATGGCAGGCAGTATTTGATGACGTGGCCGTATTCCAGGCATTTTTGGCACATTGCAGGCAATGTCGCCTCTGGGTAAGTTTTTGTTTTTCCCTGTTCGCCCTGGATTACTATGAATTCCGGTGTGTCACGTCCTGGGAAAGTGATTTGATATGCGGTGGTGTGGATGTTTCGTGGTTTGATCCGTTTTGCTAGGGAAACGTTGGTGACTCCGTAATCCTTAGTTAAACCTGGTGCAAAATCGCTTAGGTCAGTTTTAGGAGTGTAGTTGGAAGTGTATATATAGGGCCTTCTTTGCATGTATTTCTTTTGTATATACGAATATATACACTAAACCTAATCCTTAAATTTACTCTTAAAATTGATCTTAAATCTAAATTTTGTTGTGAAGATTTTCTGTTTTTTGTAAACTTTTTTTGAAAAAAAATTGCGTTGCATTTATAATTTCAATTGTTTCGATTCTAAATTCACAAATCCCAGTGTCAGTGGGGAGTTCACTTCTTTGTGCATCAAAGGGGGGAGGGGTTGTAGCTACAAAATGAAAGGGAGGGACGGTGGAGGGATCTATTAAATCAAAATATACTTACACAAAGGGACAAATGAAGTAAAGGCACGAGTGAAGGAGGTGTGTAAAGTGTTGGGTGCACTGAACAGTGTAATGAGATGTAGGACGTTGGGGATGGAAGCAAAGAGAGGGCTTTATGAAGGTGTTGTTGTCCCAACTGTGCTCTACGGAGCCGAGACTTGGGGGGTGCGAGCAGAGGAGAGAAGAAGGTTGAATGTTTTCGAGATGAAATGTTTGAGGAGCATTGCTGGAGTAACGCTGAGAGACCGGATCACCAACGACGTGGCTTGAATCAAAACAGGGATGGTGAAGAAGTTGGAGGACATAGTGGATTCACGTGTTCTGAGATGGTTCGGGCACATTGAGAGGATGAATGAAGGGAGATTGGTGAAAAGGGTGATGAATGCGGAGGTGAGTGGTCGCAGGCCTAGAGGTAGACCGAAGTTTGGGTGGTGTGAAGCAGGCGTTAGGAAGAAGACATGAATGTGGAAGTAGCAAGAGAGCGTGCAATGAACAGCCGTGAGTGGAGAATGGTTGTGAATGGTTGATTTTGACGCTGCTCTGATGAGCTTTCCCGCCCTTGGCATCCCGTTGTCGGGATGATCGTGGGTGGGGGGGGGTGGCCATTACGACTGAAGGGGGTAAACCAGTGAAAACTATCGGGCCCTGCTGCTGACAACGGATCCTCGGACTGCACTCGGGACCCAGAGTGTATGTTGCGGGGTTACCGGCCGGACCCTTTATCACAAAAGGGCTAAGTTGTGTAGTTGTGTGAGTGTGAGCGTATGAGGGTGTGAGGTGCGCCTTGCCGTCGGCCACCCCCCTTTATGGGGGATGCGGCCCAGTGTCTGTATCTGTACAAATGACATTTGGTGATTAACGAGGACACCGCGGGAAGGGGGGTGAGCCTGGGATACCCAGGCTCAGGGATTCCCCCAGGGGGAATCCCTCTGAGGTGCCTTATTGTTCTCGCTCAAAAGAGATGATAGTCGATCTAACCAATTAAGTTGGAAAAGCTTCACCTTTACGAGACTATCTTTGGTCTTGGAGCGATATTCGGCTTAGAGCGGTGACCGGCTCTTATTTTGATACAGCAAAAAAAATAAGGCTCCTATACACTGGAGACTTGCAAACTTTGGAGCTTAGACGCAAAGAACAGTATGCTATGGTGATTTCGACCTCACTTGTCATTCATTGGTTATGATACTGCCTCTGCGCAAAGCTATATGACTAGAGGGTTGGAAGGGTGTTCCTTGTCGTTTGGTGATGTTGGCGTTTCCTCCTCGCACGTCTGATGCCCGCAGGGGTCCTTCAGTGTGAGATGTGTTTGTGTGTGAAATGGCTTGCCTGCTGGAGTTGAACAATTAACAGATATTGCACACTATAAGCAGGCCCATGCAGATCTCATGAAAGAGAATTTTATAGAATTTGACTAACCCAATAATGTTGAGTGCTTATCCACATTTTTTGTTCAAGTTATGACCAACTAATTGCTATAGCCAGTTTCATGAAGCACAAATTTTTGAATTGTTTGGTCCATTATATTGCCACGCTATTCTTTCTCCGAGTGCTGTGGTGGTTGTGCCGCCTGTCCGGTTCTGCATTCTAGCCTTGAAAGGCTAGACTGCCTGACATGTCGGCAAGGCTGTCTTGCCGACATGTTGAGCAGTTGCCGACATACCACCCATCATTGCCCCACCGGTTTGGTGGGGCAATAAATGCCATGTCTTGATTTAATCGCGTAAATTCGTCAGCAGGTCACCATGGACCAAATGGTAAAAGTATTGCCACAGAGAAGCCAAAAAATTTATGCAGCAATTGGAATGACTTGTTGTTCTAGGTCACCATAACAACGTGATGCTATATTTGTAAATTAGTGTTGAAGCACCCGCCTCACCTGCAGGAGTCGTCAATGGGCACGACGGTGATGTGAGGCACTGGGATGACTGGCTCGGAAGAGGCAGGGCTCAAAATATCGAACTCTTTGTAACCGCCCTTAAGGAAGTAGTTGCCAATGCAGCGAGTGATCTCGTGGTTACCAAGTCGAGCGCCTGCAAAAAAGTTGGGTTGAGAACACGCGCCGCACTCGTCACAGCAAGCAGTGAGTGAGAGAAGCAAACACGCTCTCAATCATAAAAGTACGTGCTTGCTTTCATAAAGGAACTAGTAGAGAGTGCTAATTAAAGAACTCAAAGTTTAGGAATAGAATAATAAATAAATATTCAAAAAAGGCCACAGCACAATTTTGTTATATAATTTAAATCATGGAACGTCATAGTCCCTGCATTATTGAGAAAACCTTGGATTATGGAATGTTGGCATCAGATGGGTCTGACAAATGTTAGCAATTGCTACAGCTCTTTTGGGCCTGAAAGGCCTTAGATACACTGAAAAGAAGTTAATCAGTTGGTGACATTTTGAGAAATTATGGAGACAGCTTCTGAACATGTTGCGACCTATCTGAGTAATTACCTCTAACTTTGGCCAAGAGACAGCTATCACCCAACACAATCATCAAATAGGTTAAAAGACTATGGTACAAGTCAAAACATCTAAGTTCTGCAAGATTTTCAGCGGTAATACATTGCCCAATACAGAGTGTTGATAAATATAATTAAAGTTATTCAATCATTTTCTCAACAGGAACACATAAATCAGTCTGTCATTTGCCGTTCTACATAATTTTATAGCTATATACATTCAATATCATACACATCACCCAAAGTATATGCAACAAACATGTATCTATGCCAAACCAGATTGATAAATGATATGTTAACAAATAATTAAATAGCAGGGAAAGACATAGCCTATTTTATTTAAAATTGCATATTTTGGCTGTTAGTGAACAATACATGCAGGCAATGTAAAACCATAGCTTCTGAGAGCATAATGCTAGCGATCTTTTTTTTTATATATTGAAAGAAATAATAGTATTTGTCCCGTTGAACTAGCAATAGCCCCCTCGATGTCACAGTTAACCTTCTAAGTAACACATTTCCGCCATACACGTCAACACCAAAAAACATGTTACACTCCCAGGCAACACATTTCCTAAGAGGTGACAACACTGAACAACCTTTGATATTGCTGATGTCAAGCCCCAGCGCGGCCAGTCTCTGAAGCTCCTCGTGGCTGCTAGTTGTGTGGTCGTGACTCAGCTGCTTCACCTTTAGAACCCCGCATCTAGAAACAGAAATATGGATACAAGGTGGCTACCCAAGTCAGTATCCATCCACACAGCAAGAACAATCATTATTCAGAAATAATAAGCTGTGCCTAGGGCATTGGAACAAGGAAAATAGCCTTGGAATGTTAACACCAAGCTAAATATTTTTAGCGCTCACAATAAATACATCTATGTTCCAAGCCCATTAATAAAACAAACACTGTTGCAATCTTGGTATTTTCAGTTATGTAAAAATTGCAATGAGATAGGATTTTAAAATGACTTCTGCTAATGGGAGGAGAACGTGGGCACTGTTCAGTATGGAATCTGACATGAGGAATGAGGAGGGTGAGCTAGTGGACAGCCAGTACAAAAACTTTTCCAGCATGTTCTGTAACTCTAATGAATAACGATGGTGCAGTCATGTATAGCTCGGTGCACGTTGTTCTGTAATGCTTAGTCACAGACAAAAAAATCTGGCAACTGTTCATTTTGTACCTTGATGACTCGGCTCAATTAAATGAAAATTGAGTGCTTTAAGCAAATGCAGACCAATAATTACTTCTGAATGCATTCATGCTTTATAGTAGACTAATGGTAGCCGCAATAATCAGAAAGTTGATAGTTAGCTAATTTTCAACCAACTATTCAAGTTTTATATTTAATGCACACCAATTTAACTTTGCCACAAAAATGTCTCATAATTTAATTGCATACTAAGAGATGTCAAGCTAAATAGTAAATGGAATATTTCCCACTGTGTTTGCTTTATAGGCTTCAAATCAGTTAACTTACATTGATAATGATTTTTCATTTGAAATAGCCCTATGTAGCTATAATCTCCATAACAATATGGATTTTCAACACAGTCACCAACACTTTCACAGCTATTTAAAAACAGAATTGTAACTCATCAATGCAGCCACAGCTATTTGAATAAACAGAATTGCAGCTCATCAGCAGTCACAGCTATGTAAAAAAAAGGTAAAATTGGGAATTAGATTTCCATAGATAGGGACGAGTAGCAGTATATAGGTACTTTCCAACAAAAACTAAGTTTGTGCCTGTTTGAACTTTCTGCATAACTGATTGTATGTACCGATCAGCAATTCATCTTGTCAATTATTTGTTATTCATCAGTTTCTTTTTATGGATACTTTCACTCTATTATTTTCAAGTTCATCCACTTAAATTTCCAGTTATCTCATCCATTATTAGACCAAAGTTTTATGACTAATTGAATTGTTTTTTATTCTGTGCATATGTAGCGTGTCATTTTGACCATGAAGTTAGTCTCAGAATAGGAGTCTTCATGCGACAAACATGGTGTGAGTAATATAACATAGCTAGCTACAACCTCATGTTAGATATTTTCCACTTTTTGTTTTGTATTAAATGTTGGTTGAAACAGTCAATTGACATGGTTAGTAAATGTTATGTGTATTCTGCTATTTCTGTAAATTGCTAAACAACATATCATAAAATCAAAATGAATATTGAATTGCACAAAAAATTGCAGAAATGAAATAATTGTTAAACTTATTTTTGAAAAAGCATTGCAGCATAACTAGATACAATACCAAAAAATGGAATAGTCAATTATTGGAGGAAACAAATAAACAAACATACACATATAAATTATTCTTAATTTGTAGTTATGATCCAATTTGTAAGATCTAAAACAGATTATTCCCATTTCCAAAACCATCAGCACCCATTGTCCTACTTGTCTTTCTTGCAGAGCAAAGCACGTGAATCTCCCACGTTGCCAACGTACAGCATGCCGGCATGTATCAAGGCCACAACGGCAGTCGTGCCCCCTCTGATCTGTTGTTCCAATTCCTGCTCACAACAACACACCCAATATATATAAATAT
>SDVV010023060.1:0-12827 GCA_016164225.1 Gammarus roeselii | reverse complement strand
AAATCATCAAACTTCACTAAATACTCACAATACTCAGCTATGAGGTGGTTCTACTGGTTAATACCCAAGTCTTTAAATAGGTTTCTAGTCACAAGTTTAGTGCTTGTTGTCTGGACGCATGGATCCATTGTTCTATGCAGCATGTTATCCCGAAGTATTAGGTGTTGCGTTGCTCATCTCCTCCACCCATGAGAGGCGGAGCCGCCCTACGGGGGAGTCTGCTTTAACTTCGCGTTGGGACTCCGGTGGAACATGGAAGCAAATAATAAATAATATAAGAGCTGGGAGAGGAGATGCGTAATTCGTAACACAGAGACGAACGAAGGGCTTCTCGACTATTAATTCTCATATGAGGGGATTTTTATAACTTCATTTGCTATTCAAATTGTTTCAGTATTAATCCCGCAAGTCGACTCTCAATTATTCGTTCGAATGTGTTGGGAACTGAGATGGATCTTTTTTGTCATAATCTACCTTCCTTTCAACTGGATCTTACGTAATAAATTGCTGGCATTGCCTTAACGAGTGTATGCGTGATAGCGCCAGCACGTCGTGTCGACAGGTGGCTGCCAACAACCACGACTCATACATTTCATACATTCAGTTACACACATATACCTGCATCTCAGTACACACATAGTGTACGTAAATGGCATAAATCAGCATGGCAACATAGATGTGACTTTGATTAGGTCTTTTTACCACCGTATTCTCGGTGGGTCGTAAAACTCTATTCATGTGCCCAGGATTGTGTGCTTGCGTAGATAATTTTATACCACTCCTGCACACGGTCCTGTGTCCTTCAACAGCCTCTGTCACGGGAAATATGAAATTGAGTACCTATGACTATCTAGTAGATGCAACTTGGTGTAAATATAATATTTGTCTAATGTATCTACATTCAAATATCTTCACTGGTGGCTCACGATATTCAGTTATATGAAAGCAGTACTTCATATTACTGATCTTATAACGTCCAACTCATCCAGGGAAATAAATCACGATATTCAGTTATATGAAAGCAGTACTTCATATTACTGATCTTATAACGTCCAACTCATCCAGGGAAATAAATCACGATATTCAGTTATATGAAAGCAGTACTTCATATTACTGATCTTATAACGTCCAACTCATTCGGGGAAATAAATCACGATATTCAGTTATATGAAAGCAGTACTTCATATTACTGATCTTATTCCGTCCAACTCATCCAGGGAAATAAATCACGATATTCAGTTATATGAAAGCAGTACTTCATATTACTGATCTTATAACGTCCAACTCATTCAGGGAAATAAATCACGATATTCAGTTATATGAAAGCAGTACTCCATATTACTGATCTTATTCCTTCCAACTTATCCAGGGAAGTGCGTTCAATTTTACTATACAATTTTCACACACTTATTGGATTGAGAATCCCTTCGTACATCGTAACTTTAATTATATCCAGGTGGGATCATGTAGGCATGTCTGGCAAGAGTTCTCTAGCTCCCATAGACCCACACATACCCAGGCAACCTGCACCACCCAGTGTATTAGGCTGTGCTTCAGAATGAAGACTTCTTGCCAATTGTTTATTATTAAAATAATCGAAGTATGAAGGCGATGGTGACCATCACCAGGTTATAGTGCATAATTTTGAAGAAGGCCATTTACTAGGAACTTAATTTGAAAGGTCTTCTGCTTCGACACTATACGGGAAAAGCCACGTGTTTGTGGTAAGCTATGAGAACACGTCGCGTTCACACACGGTCCTATTTACTCTGTTTCCCGTTGTGATTAACTCATTAAGGTTGCCTTATCTGATACGATTGTCTTAGCTTATCATTATACGAATATAAGATTGATTGTGCATATTGATGAATTGATTCATGGTCAAATAAAAATTCCATGTCGTTTGTACATGCATAAAAATTGTATTTTTTTATTTATTTATTACGTGAATAGGCAGACTTAACCAATACAGGAACTGGTTCCTGAAATTAGTTAAGCATAATCAAAACTATTAAATGCTATTCTATATTTTTTTTTTCATCATCTGTGGAAATAGTATCCCACGGTTCCTAAATGCAGAATGAACTTTCCACTTATAGTATCCTACGGTTTCTAAATGCAGCATGAGCTTTCCACTTATAGTATCCTACGGTTCCTAAATGCAGCATGAACTTTCCACTTATAGTATCCTACGGTTCCTAAATGCAGTATGAACATTCAACTTATAGTATCGTACGGTTTCTAAATGCAGCATGAACTTTCCACTTATAGTATCCTACGGTTCCTAAATGCAGTATGAACATTCAACTTATAGTATCGTACGGTTTCTAAATGCAGCATGAACTTTCCACTTATAGTATCCTACGGTTCCTAAATGCAGTATGAACATTCAACTTATAGTATCGTACGGTTTCTAAATGCAGCATGAACTTTCCACTTATAGTATCCTACGGTTCCTAAATGCAGTATGAACATTCAACTTATAGTATCGTACGGTTTCTAAATGCAGCATGAACTTTCCACTTATAGTATCCTACGGTTCCTAAATGCAGTATGAACATTCAACTTATAGTATCGTACGGTTTCTAAATGCAGCATGAACTTTCCACTTATAGTATCCTACGGTTCCTAAATGCAGTATGAACATTCAACTTATAGTATCCTACGGTTTCTAAATGCAGCTTGAACTTTCACCTTATAGTATCCTACGGTCTCTAAATGCAGCATGAACTTTCAACTTATAGTATCCTACGGTTCCTAAATGCAGTATGAACATTCAACTTATAGTATCGTACGGTTTCTAAATGCAGCATGAACTTTCAACTTATAGTATCCTACGGTTTCTACGTGCAACATTACTCTCAACTTATAGTATCCTACGGTTTCTACATGCAGCATGAACTTTAAACTTATAGCATCCTACGGTCTCTAAATGCAGCATGAACTTTCAACTTGTAGTATTTTAGGGTTTCTAAATGCAGCTTGAACTTTCAACTTATAGTATCCTACGGTTTCTAAATGCCGCGTGAACTTTGAGCCTATAGTATCCTACGGTTTCTAAATGCAGCATGAACTTTCAACTTATAGTATCCTACGGTTTCTAAATGCAGCTTGGGGTGGATGGATGATTATTCATATTATAGATAATTAACACTTTATTTTTGTATTTTATTATTTCTTCTTGCTTGGGCTCTATTATTTTTCTCTGCCTTTTTTTTCATGGAGATAAATTTTGAATTTGTTATTTTTATTATTATTATATGTATCGAGGTTGGTTGAGACAAGGTGACCCAGGGAGGGGAGGTTTTCGTGGGACCCGCGGGACTCGTGGACCCGGGGTTTCGGGAACCCGGGGGACTTGGGAGACCAGGTGGATTTGGGGGGATCCACTTGGACCTTTCTGGGGCCCCTTGGGACACCCTTGAGATCCTTTAGGACCCTTTTGAGTAATTGTGGGACCCTTTAGAAGCCCCTCTGAATCTTGGAACCTCTGCTTTCCCTTCCCAGCGCTGTAAAAACCATACACAGAAAAATGTTTGTGAGATGCATGAGTAGAACAATTAACCATTACAGTACGCGGATTGCTGGCGCAGAGGGCGAGGGTCGCGTCGAGGCTGGTCGAGGTGCGTCGAGATCAGTCGAAACATTTTGAGGCGAGTCGAGTTTCTAAATGCAGCTTGAACTTTCAACCTATAGTATCCTACGGTTTCTAAATGAAGCTTGAACTTTCAACCTATAGTATCCTACGGTTTCTAAATGCAGCTTGAACTTTCAACCTATAGTATCCTACGGTTTCTAAATGCAGCTTGAACTTTCAACCTATAGTATCCTACGGTTCCTAAATGCAGCTTGAACTTTCAACCTATAGTATCCTACGGTTTCTAAATGCCGCGTGAACTTTCAAATTGTTCTTGGCGGTAAATGATAAATGAAATGACTTCATCACGAACGATTTTACATTGTTATGGATCCTGTTCAATCATATCAATAAATGACTTTACGTTGATGACGCCAACCAAAAGGAGAGAGGAACATTGTTTATCAGGAAAAGAATTTATTTTGTCCTCCCATATTACATCATAAAAGACAAAAATTTATGGTTTTACATAATACCAAACCGTTAATGGATGTATAAAGATTGCAATTATTTACATATCCTAATTTGGTTGGGGTAGATAGATGATTGTTCCTTTTATAGATCATTAACACTTTATTTTAGTATTTTATTCATTCTTATTTCGTGGGCTCAATTATTTATTTGTGCCCTTTTTGTCATGGTGATCAATTTTGTATTAGTTATTCAATTATGTATCGTTGGACGCCCGCAGGGGCTCTGGGTGGACTATGCGGTGTGTTAGTTAGTCTAGTCTAACCTACGGTGGGAGAATTTGCGCTCTCCCGGGCGCCTAATAAATGTCCGAGCACAGCTAGGCGTTTTGATGGCTAAATGTTGAAATAATGTTGATGTTGATCTTAGAGAGTGAAAGTCTTGAATGGCACTGTGCGTGGAGAGGACGAGACGAGTCGAGGCAGGTTGAGGCGAGTGGGGACGAGTCGACTGGCGAGGCGACGAGTCGAGACGAACCGAGGCTGGTTGAGACTAGGTGATACAGGAGAGGGGGTACTCGCGGGACTCTAGGGACCCGGAGGTATTTGGAACCCGGGGGACTTGAGAGACCAGGAGGATTTGGGGGGACCCTTTTGGACCCTTCCGGGGCCCTTTGGGACACCCTTGAGAGCTGTAGGGACCCCCTTTAGAAACTTGCGGACCCGCTTGAGGCCCCTCTGAACCCTGGGATCCCTGCTTCCCTCTCCCCATGCTGTAAAACCCATACATAGAAAAATGTATGTATGTAAAATGCTTGAGTAGAACATTTATTTATTACAGTCCGTGAATTACTAGCCTTGAGGGCGAGGGTCGCGTCGAGGCTGGTCGAGGTGCGTCGAGATCAGTCGAAACACATTGAGGCGAGTCGAGTTGGTCGCGAACAGCCGAGACTGGCCGAAATGATTCGAGACAAGCCGAGATGAGCTGAGACGAGGGGTGTCGAGGGACCCGGGGAGCTCGGGAAGACCCGGGGGACTTGGGTTACCCTCCGGATTCATCGGGCTCTATTGGGACCCAAGGGACCTCTGCCCCCCTTCACTCTATTCCCTTAAACAATGAGTGCGAAAATAACAATCCGGGCAGTTCTTCTGCCCGTGACGAACCAGAACTAGCTTTTTTCTTTACGATCCACAATTTTTTTCTGTATAACAATGCCAGTAAATTTGTGCGGGAGATACTGTTTGTGATTTTGTGAATATGAGTTCTTTCTTCAGTCTGTGCTCGCGCGTGCGTGCACGGAGCATATGTTGTTTCTGGGGTTGACCTGGACTGCGTAGCTATAAACCTTGTGACGCGTTACGGTTGAAGTTGATCTAATCCGAGAAGCCATAGTCTTTGTACCAATTTCGACGATACTATCTGTGCACACTGGCGCTCGTGCATATTGCTCTTGGAGTTCTGAGTAGTTGGAGGCAGGGATTCTTTTCGTCTGAGTCTTTATCTTTCCTGAATAACTATATTGTACCTCTACTTAACTAGACCGCGTAGCTGTAAACATTGGGTTACGTTGCTGTCGGAGCTGAATATGTCCGTGTAGTCGATGATACTTGTGCGCACTAGCGTGCGTACTTATTACTGTTGAAGTTCTAAATGATTGGAGACGAGGAATCCTTCCGTCTGAGTCTTACCTGAATAAATGAAGTGTACTGTGGTCGACCTGGACCGTGTGGCGGTCTTGGTCGTGATGCGTGGCTGTCGGAGCTGACTTTGTCCATGTAGCCGTAAACCTTGTACTAGTCTCGATGATGCTACCTGTACGCACTAGCATGCGTCCATATTACTCCCAAAGTTCTAAATAATTGGAAGCGGAAGTCCGCTTCGTCCAAGCGTTTTTCTTATGTGCAACAGCGTGCTTTTGACATTGCTAATTTTTTTTAAATTTTCTAACTTTAAACGCGTCTTTTTCTCGCACACTGAGGCGTGAGAGCCTACTGGAATCCATGATCATCGAGCCTTACGGGGGAGCCTATTACTACTCGCGTTGAGGCTCTTGTGGAACTGAGGATCAGATCAAATCGAATCAAACCTCATTTGAGGAAGTTACCCTAAATAGACAATTTTCTTCTGATGATCGCTGAAGAAAATTGAAATTTTATGTTGACAGGAAACTCACATATTTGACTCACTTTTACATATCGCGAAACAGTATTTCTAACAACTGTAGGTGTACTCAGTGTTATTAGATATTGTTCGAAGAATATTTTGTACGAAGCTATGAATATTCACCAAAAATAGCGTGTAAATGCTTTCCCTAGCATGGCATTTATTAGTAAACACTTTTTTAGACATTTATTTTCAAACTGGAGATGATATCCGTTTTATTGTGTTTCTAATGACACAGCAAATTGAATGTAGCTCAGATATGACTCTAATGAGCCGAGCCTATGTGTACGTGTCGATGATACAATCTTCCATCATAATCACCTTGGAATAAGTTTTTCGCTTTGTTCGTAAAAGACTTCTAGCTATTTGGTAACTGATATAATAGTATTTGTCATTCAAGCTTTCATTCCGTAATTTACATGATTTATACAAGTGAATAGTGAAAATAAATAAAAAGTATGAAAAATTACTGCGACAAAAAAAAATTCACGGAAAGGATTGGTTTGGCTGGAGCTGGCATGGCGTGATGACCAGCTCCTTACTTCAGTGGTCACAAGGTGTAACGACTCAGTCCGCATAGGTTGGCATCACTACTCCGGTATCACGAGGATGTCAAACAGTCGGTTATCTACTCAACACTCTTATATTGTCAAGATTTGGGTCAAAATACATCACTAACGTCCGCTTTCCGGTGGATATGAGTCTTTTAGCTTAATCTAGTCTAAAGTGATGCTCAATTCGTTGGAGTCTGTTAGCTTAATCTAGTCTAATCTGAGTCCTTAAGTCCAAAGTGATGCTCAATTCGTTGGACGGCATCTTCTTCAGTATCACCGCTCATGAAAAACACATAACATCGTAGGAAGACAGATATAAAGGGGTTGAACATTGACAGAGATTTGCAAAATCCTATTTCGAAATATATTTAACAAACAATCTTTGTAAAATGAGTCTCCTGATAATCAGGCAGAATATTTAGTTTGTTTCGTTACGTATGTTTTGATGCACAACTCGAACTATTTGATGAGTTTGTAAATAACTCAAATAATATTCTTCTGCAACGTTCGGCGAAATGAAACACGTCTTATATTGACAGCTCATCCAACTTCTTTTTTCGTCTATTGGTGTCTGCTGCGCGATGACGTTTTTACTCATAAGGCAGCTATGGCGAACTCCTGCTAACAATTTTACCCTCACAACTATTTTTTTCTCTAGGTACTACCTACCTTCACATCGGATACAAACTCGGGGTTCTTACAGAGGAAACTCTACAGAGTGACAAGATGTTTGTTCTAATGCATTTCCGTTATTATACACAGAGAGACCATCAAAGTATTATACAGCGTTTTCGTCGTTGATGAGCTTATTATACAAAGAGAAACCATTAAAGTATTATACAGCGTTATCGTCGTTGATGAGCTTATTATACACAGAGAGACCATTAAAGTATTATACAGCGTTATCGTCGTTGATGAGCTTATTATACACAGAGAGACCATTAAAGTACTATACAGCGTTGTCGTCGTTGATGAGCTTATTATACACAGAGAGACCATTAAAGTATTTTACAGCGATATCGTCGTTGATGAGCTTATTATACACAGATAGACCATTAAAGAAGAATACAGCGTAATCATCGTTGATGAGCTGATTATAAACAGAGACCAATAAAGTATAATACAGCGTTATCGCCGTTGATGAGCTTATTATACACAGAGAGAATTGCAGTAGAATACAGCTTTATCACCGTTGATGAGCTTATCATACACAAAGAGACCATTAAAGTATAATACAGCGTTATCACCGTTGATGAGCTTATCATACACAAAGAGACCATTAAAGTATAATACAGCGTTATCGTCGTTGATGAGCTTATTATACACAGAGAGACCATTAAAGTATAATACAGCGTTATCGCCGTTGATGAGCTTATTATACACAGAGAGACCATTAAAGAAGGATACAGCGTTATCGTCGTTGATGAGCTTATTATACACAGAGAGACCATCAAGGTATTATACAGCGTTATCGTCGTTGATGAGCTTATTATACACAGAGAGACCATTAAAGTATAATACAGCGTTATCGCCGTTGATGAGCTTATTATACACAGAGAGACCATTAAAGTATAATACAGCGTTATCGCCGTTGATGAGCTTATTATACACAGAGAGACCATCAAGGTATTATACAACGTTATCGCCGTTGATGAGCTTATTATACACAGAGAGACCATTACATTAGTATACAGCGTTATCGTCGTTGATGAGCTTATTATACACAGTGAGACCATTAAAGTATTATACAGCGTTATCGTCGTTGATGAGCTTAATATACACAGATAGACCATTGAAGAAGAATACAGCGTTATCACCGTTGATGAGCTTATTATACACAGAGAGACCATTAAAGTATAATACAGGGTTATCGCGGTTGATGAGCTTATTATACACAGAGAGACCATTAAAGTATAATACAGCGTTATCGTCGTTGATGAGCTTATTATACACAGTGAGACCATTAAAGTATTTTACAGCGTTATCGTCGTTGATGAGCTTATTATACACAGATAGACCATTAAAGAAGGATACAGCGTAATCAGCGTTGATGAGCTGATTATAAACAGAGACCAATAAAGTATAATACAGCGTTATCACCGTTGATGAACTTATTTTACTAAGAGACAATTAAAGTAGAATACAGCTTTATCACCGTTGATGAGCTTATTATACACAGAGAGACCATTAAAGTATAATACAGCGTTATCGCCGTTGATGAGCTTATTATACACAGAGAGACCATTAAAGTATAATACAGCGTTATCGCCGTTGATGAGCTCCATAAGCCGAGCCTACTGGTACTTGCCACGTATATTAGATGATAAGCTATGTGCATAGATTAGCAGGCAGCCTATTCATACGATCTAAGCATAGCACGAGCGTACATTTCTCTATGTGTACATGTACTAGGCTGCAGCGCAATATGTTCCATGTGGGGACATACCAGACGCCGTTATGGTCACTCAATTTGTATCATTTAAGCACAACAATCTAAAATGTAAATGTTCAAATTTGATACCACTACATCATGTAATAAATTGAATTTAGCAGTCTATTATTCCTTTGTTTATTATTCCTTTGGAATCCTTTGTTTTTAAAGCAGATTTTGTGTCCAGGAAAAATTTAAAAAGTAGTGGCAATCATACAAGACAACAATGTTTGTTCACATTTACAGTTAGTCAGCAGGGTTTCATAAATACAGCTGTGTATCTTATATTCCTACGGGTCATCAGTCCCCAGCTTGTGCTGAAAAAAAAACTTTACTATTCGTCTGGAAAACTTGATGCGTGACATAAGATCTACTCTGCGAAAAATGCTGGTGCTTTTTAGCAGAAAATTCTACGAAGACGTACCGTCATATGTTCATATCGAGCACAGGTAGGCCCTGCTCCATCTTTCACCTCTGATGCCTTGGATAATTCCAAGCCCTGAATTAAGATTTAAATCCCGGCCTCGGTGTCCCTACATCGTAATATATCTTTTCTAATGTGGCAGTAAGCACTAGCTTGCCTAATCAAAATAAATAAAGGGTAAGTTAAATTGATACACTCATTATTGCGTGAGATGCCAGCAACCGTGAGATGCCAGCAACAAAATCTTACCCCACCTCGTACACCCAACTCGTACCAAAAACTCCTACGCCCAACTCGTACACACAACTCGTTCCCCCAACTCGCAGCCTAACTCGTAGCCCCAACTCGTAGCCCCAACTCGTAGCCCCAACTCATAGCCCCAACTCGTATTCTCAACTCGTACCCACAACTCGTAGCCCCAACTCGTAGTCTCAACTCGTACCCTCAACTCGTAGCCCCAACTCGTAGCCCCAACTCGTAGCCCCAACTCGTAGCCCCAACTCATAGCCCCAACTCATACCCCCAATTCGTAGCCTAAACTCATACCCCCAACTCTTTAGTCTGATTCTGGCGCTTATATGCAGATAGCCCTACGACTCCTGGACCTAAAAAATGAGAGGGGGGAACGGAGAGGAGCTTCTGGACTCGTGGTAATGAGGAGACCGAGTGTGAAGAGGAGAGGCTCTTCTGATGACCAGGAGGAGGGGAAGAGATCCTTAGAAGAAGATGAAGAAAGGGAGTGGTCCTTAGAATACGAGAAGAAAGGGAAGGGAATTTTAGATGACAAGCAGGAAGGAGGAGATCCTTAGAATACGAGGAGAACGTCAATACGATTAGAAGGGAATAAGATCCTTAGATGAGCAGAAGGATGTGAAGAGATCCTAAGAAGAAGAGGAGAGAGAGAAGAGGTTCTTTGGATACAAGAATCAGAGAAGAGATCAGTTAGGAGACAAGTAGGAAGGGAAGAGGTTCTTTGAATGTGAGGAGTAGGGGAAAAGATCCCTGGAAGACCAATTGGCGGGAAAGAGACCCTTAGAAGATCTTCTGGATGGACGGTGATCCTCTGAAGACGATGAAAAAATGAAGAGATTCTCAGACATCGAAGAGGAGCACAGCATTCTCACGGGCTGGTCAGCAACCCTTAATCGAGTGTCAGCAACCCTTTATCGAGTGTCAGCAACCCTTTATCGAGTGTCAGCAACCCTCAAACGGGTGTCAGCAACCCTTAATCGAGTGTCAGCAACCCTCAAACATGTGTCAGCGACCCTCAAATGGGTGTCAGCCACCCTCAAACGGATATCAGCAACCCTCAAACTGGTGTCAGCAACCCTTTATCGAGTGTCAGCAATCCTAAATCGATTAACAACAACCCTCAAACGGATATCAGCGACTCTCAAACGGGTGTCAGCAACCATCAAATGGGTGTCAGCAACCTTCAAACGGGTGCCAGCAACTATCAGCCGGGTGTCAGCAACCCTCAAACGGGTGTCAGTGACCCTCAAACTGGTGTGAGCAACCCTCAAACGGATGTCAGCAACCCTCGAAGCGGGTGTCAGCAACCCTTTATCGGGTGTCATCAATCCTAAATCGAGTGTAAGCCACCCTCAAACGGGTGTCAGCGACTTTCAAATGGGTGTCAGCAATCCTCAAACTGGTGTCAGCAACCCTCAAACGGGTGTCAGCAACCCTCACTCGGGTGACTAGCAACCCTCGCTCGGGTGTCAGCAGCCCTCACTCGGGTGACTAGCAACCCTCACTCGGGTGTCAGCAACCCTCACTCGGGTGTCAGCAACCCTCACTCGGGTGACTAGCAACCCTAACTCGGGTGACAAGCAACCCTCACTCGGGTGACAAGCAACCCTCACTCGGGTGTCTGCAACCCTCACTCGGGTGTCAGCAACCCTCACTCGGGTGACAAGCAACCCTCACTCGGGTGTCAGCAACCCTCACTCGGGTGTCAGCAACCCTCACTCGGGTGTCAGCAACTCTCACTCGGGTGACTAGCAACCCTCATTCGGGTGTCAGCAACCCTCACTCGGGTGACAAGCAACCCTCACTTGGGTGACTAGCAACCCTCACTTGGGTGTCAGCAACCCTCACTCGGATGACAAGCAACCCTCACTCGGGTGACTAGCAACCCTCGCTCGGGTGTCAGTAACCCTCACTCGGGTGTCAGCAACCCTCACTCGGGGGACTAGCAACCCTCACGCGGGTGTCAGCAGCCCTCACTCGGGTGTCAGCAACCCTCACTCGGGTGACAAGCAACCCTCACTCGGGTATCAGCAACCCTCACTTGGGTATCAGCAACCCTCACTCGGGTGACTAGCAACCCTCACTCGGGTGTCAGCAACCCTCACACGGGTGACTAGCAACCCTCACTCACGTGTCAGCAACCCTCACTCGGGTGACAAGCAACCCTCACTCGGGTGTCAGCACCCCTCACTTGGGTGACAAGCAACCCTCACTCGGGTGTAAGCAACCTTCACTCGGGTGACAAGCAACCCTCACTCAGGTGTCAGTAACCCTCACTCATGTGACTAGCAACCCTCACTCGGGTGTCAGCAACCCTCACTCGGGTGACAAGCAGCCCTCACTCAGGTGTCAGCAACCCTCACTCAGGTGACTAGCCCGCTATTGCTGTAATTTCATCTAACGGTGTACGATTTCATTCGTCGCTGATAAACATTTCTGTCGTAGGAAGGGGTTAAATAAAATGGGTAACTACAACAAATAGAATTGCAATATTCACCTTGTCCGTCATCTCAAAATGCCCATTTCACTTCCGGTGCTAACGAAGGATAAGGATGTCCTTAGAGGAAGTGTTGGAGTGCTTAGGAGGCTGTCGAATGAGCAGAGGATGGAGTGCTGGAGGGTGGTGGGAGGAGGGGTGGTGGGAGGTGGGGAGGCTGGAAGCTGGGAGGTGGCAGGCGAAGCTGAGAAACACTATTGATTTCTTATAGGAGGCTCCTCGGCTGGTCATCTGCATGCTATACTCTTCTTCTTAAACCGCTACTGCCCCCTTCGAACCCCCCTCCTTCTACCAAACCTCATCTCATCCCGGTCACTGACCCACCCCCCCTACCTAACCCATCCTCTTCTATGTTGTCGTCTAAGAAATCTCCGCAACACCCTCGTACACCGGACACACTTAGACAGAGTGGAAATCTCTCTAGACCTTTTAATGATGGGTATTATTTATATATAGAT
>SDVV010023059.1:0-12827 GCA_016164225.1 Gammarus roeselii | reverse complement strand
GTATCTAAAGAGATGCTAATACACATCCGTATTACTTCCATATATGACCAAATATTGATAAGTTCTGGAAACTAGAGAAAGAATCGGAGAAAAATGTCCATTGACCATCGATTGTGTCTCAGTGAGGACTGATGACGAGCAAATTGACAAGTCGCTGGCAACTTGTGTAAAAAATGAGAGCACTGAAAGCGCACATTGAGTTATGTTACTGATATAAAGCAATTTTAATTGAAAAACTCTCACAGCCAGGGAAATAGTCGTGGAAGAATGAATATCACAACACTCGCTACCACGTTCTACTTCACTCCACTACCACTTACTACACTCTAATGCACTTCACTGCAGTCCACTGCATCCTATTGCCGTTTATTTTACTGAACAGCAGTTAACGAACCTACAGTCATTTCACAAAGCTACTGCATAACCCAATGCATTGCATCCCCCTCGAACCAGTATAAGTAAAATTCAAGACACTCTAACCCACTCTACTTTTCTCTACAATAGACTGTGTTCCACCCGCTACGCTCTCCAACATAGAAACAACAGTCTACTGCAACCAATTGCATTTCACTCTTCTCCATATCCCAGTACCGCAGTGTATTACACTGTACAGTACTTGATTTCAGTTCAATATGCTCTATCACATTTCACTGCATTTTACTGCACTCGCATACTCTCCACTGATCATACCTGAATTCTACTTCTCTTTACTAAACTCTACTGCTGTCTACTACCTTCTACTGCAGTCCACTATATACTACTACCCGACTACCCGACTTTACTTTACTCTACGCCAACTTTGTTTACACTCAACCACACACTACCATCCCTTACTCCAGTTCACTGAATTTTAGTAAGTTCTAATGAGCTCTATTGCGTTTCACGACGCTCTACTAAACCTTTCTGCTCTATACTGTAGTTCACTGAACTGTACTACCCTCTACACAGCACTATTCTGCGCTTTACATGCTGCCCATTGCAATCTACTGCACCATATTGCTGTTCACTTCACTGTATTGCACTCTGATGCAGTCCCCGTACCCTCTACTACACTCAACTGCACTCTAGTACATCCCACTGCAAACTGATAAACTCTACAACTCTCTACTACTGTTACATGCGTCTACATGCCACGATACTCTACTACACTAGAGAAAAATTCACTGCAGTCCACTGCACTCTATTGCATCTCATTGCACTATTTTGCACTCTAATGCAGCGCACCACAACATCTGCACTCCACTTCAGTTCACTAAGCTCTATTGAACTACTCTGCTTTCAACTACTTTTTCACTGAGCTTCACTACAGTCCAACAAACTCGACTTCACTCAGTTGTAGTCCACTTCGTTATACTGCACTCTAATTCCGTATACCGAACACCACTGCACTCCACTTCACTCTATTGCAGTCCACTTTAGAGTGAAGTACAATGCAGCAAAACTTACACTTAAGTACACTCTGCAGCACTTAAATTCACTCTGCTGCTCTCTATTTCAGTTTATTCAGTCCACTGCCCTCTGTTGCATTTCACTACACTCAACTGCTCTATAATGCATCGCACTTCACTCACTGCACTCTATTCCAGTTCACTACGCTCTATTACCCTTCACTGCACTGCTTTGCACTTCCATGCTCTCCACTACACCCTAATGAATCCTACTATCCCTTCATACACAACTGCAGTCCACAACCTTTCACTGCAGTCCACTATCTTCCTCTTGACTCCTCACTTTCACACTAATACAGATCAATTACAATCTAATACACTCAACCGCTCTTTTCAGCAGTAACTAAACTCTACTTAACGCTGTTGTCGTTCACTACGCTCAAGTATACTCTTGCTACGCTCTACCACTATCTACATCGCTTTAATGTACTTTACTGCAGTCGACGATCTCTGGGGCACTCTATTGCTGTTCACGACAGTACTCTGCACTCTACAGAAGTACCCTAAGCCCAAGGACACACTGTGCACTCTGATATAACCCACTGCCCTCTACTGCACAGTAATTAACACTACTCTACTCACTATACTGCATTTCATACTGCATTTTACTACAATCCACTTCCCTCAATTGCAGTTCACTACTCTCTCCTGCACTCTAATGCAGTTCATTAAGCTCTTCTACTCAATATTGCAATCTGATACACACAAAACTCGACTGCAGTCCACTACACCGTACAGCAGTCCTCAACACACTACTGCGGTCCACTACACTCTACTCCTTTCTACCGCTAACCACTACACCTTACAACACTCTACTGAACTCTATTGCTGTTCACTACGCTCCACTACACCTTAATGAGCAACTGCGGTCCACTGCCCTCTACTCCACTCTACTGCTGCTACTACACTTTACAGTACTCTACTGAATTATATTGCAGTTCACTACGCTCCACCACACCTTAATGAGCAGCTGCAGTCCACTACACTCTCCTCCACTCTACTACTGCTACTACACTTTACAGTACTCTACTGGATTATATTGCAGTTCACTACGCTCTACTACACCTTAATGAGCAACTGCGTTTAACAACACTCTACTCCACTCTACTGCTGCTACTACACTTTACAAACTCTACTGAATTATATTGCTGTTCAATACGCTCCACTACACTTTAATGAGCAGCTGCGGTCCACTGCCCTCTACTCCACTCTATTGCTGTCCACTACACTTTACAGTTCTCGACTAAACTCTATAACATTTGACTGCGGTCTTCACACTTTAATGGGCAACTGCCATCCACTAAACTCATCCTGGTCCAAGTTTAAGCTCGTAATCTTGGGCCAGGTAAATAAATCACTCATATCAGTCGTCGTAGTTTCCCAAATTCTTCAAAAATTTCTACATTGAAACTAAAAATGTGAAACATTTGATTAGAGGTGCACGGCATCCACAAAAATCAGTAATTAATACCTGGCAACTGCATCCTATTCGGGGTAAAATAACCCCATGGGGCAAGGATGGCCTAGATGAGGCAACGCTACCAAACAAGGGGTCACCGAAACCCAATGAACGGGTTAACGATACCCATTTTTCAGGCACGAGTCACAGAAACCCAAAACGCGGGGTATCGATACCTTCGATGATTATTATTATTATTATTATTATTATTATTATTATTATCATTGTTATTATTTCTATTATTATTATTATTATTATTATTATTATTATTATTATTATTATTATTATTATTATTATTATTATTATTATATCCACAAGGAACAGTACTTACAATGTCGTGATCATCATTGTCAATAATTTCAAATAGCCACCACCTCCCTTCCTTCCCTTCCACCGACGCGTCGAAGACAAGACGTAATCCCTCAATATTTAGAGCCGTCTGAAATCAGTTTATGAATGAGTTTTGTTAAGGAGTTGAATTCCTAGTGAATCATATCATTTAATCGACCATGCAAGCAGAAACTAAGGACGCATAAATTCCTATCAACGCATTTTCGTGGGTTAAGGATGATTTACGTTCAAATGTCCGAAATTTAAGACATCATACGACGGATTAATGTAACTTTATCAAACAATATATTGGCCTGGCAACAATTCATCAAAGAAATGGTTGCTATGCCAAAAAATTGATTTTATAATACTCGGCTACCCTTAGTTTGGGTTATATTTTAGTTATAAGGTGTATCAGTGTTTTAAAAATTTGTCAAGGTTTGCTGAACTTTTAAAATCTGAAATAATTATACCAATCAGAAAATATGTATTATGATTACAACGACTCGCACAGTTGAATATGTAGATTGATTAATTTTAAATCATTTTTTCTAAATCGAACCATAGTATATGATTCATAAGAGGAAGAGTACCTTATGCTAAATATGATCTACAATGATGCCCGGTCATCTTGGAATTTTATGTTCGAAAGATACAGAGTATCCGCGTCAAGTGATATAATTTATTAACAAGTATCGAAATAGGATTAGTTTGTCCAGCGAATAGCATTTAAAAAAAAGTTCGCGCCTCAACGTAAGAGACAAAACAATGGATAAGCTGTGCTCGGAAGCCTAGAGTTCGTGCCGTGATGCACTGTTATAAAATAGTGCAAAATGTCCGGAGCAGTGCAAGCCGACGAAGTTTTTGCGCATATTTTTTTCCGGAAAAAATGTTTTGTGACAATATTAATAAAAGATATGTAGATATGTATACATATATACGTATGCAACATTCAGTGATAACAAAAATATATAAGGGATCTGTGTAAAATTGTATAATATTGATGCCATTTTCACATTGAGAAAGTTGACGAAATACTCACTATACCTCTCGAATCCTCCGTGAGTTTGTAGGTATGAAGCCTCGGTGAGTTTGTAGGAAAGAAGCCTCAGTGAGTTTGTAGGTATGAAGCCTCAGTGAGTTTGTAGGTATGAAGCCTCAGTGAGTTTGTCGGTATGAAGACTCAATGAGATTGTATGCACTGAAGCCTCAGTGAGTTTGTATGCACTGAGGCTTCTGTGAGTTAGTATCGAGTCGAGTTGTCGTCGAATCAATTTTGAATGCCACTTGTTCATAATTGGCCGACTAGCTGTTAAGAGTAGCTATAAGTACTGCGAAAACGGCATTCTAGAGTCATTTTGGTGGGCGGGGGTAGGGCGCGGTGCATGCAACCTTGACTCACCGAGCGTACGGGGATCGCGCAGAAACGGGGGGGCGGGTGGCGTAGGGTACCGGAACTGTTTTGGTGCCCGAGTCAGCTAACGGACGGGGGAGAGGGGGATATCGGAAGGGGGCACGGAAGGGGGGACGGTGGGATGGAAGCAGGCTTGCGGAATTGATGGGCAGTTATATTTATTTATACGTTTTTTCTTCTTTAGATGGTTGTAGGGGAGTATAATTGGTCACTAACTGTTGCTCGTTATATATATTTATTCGGTTGTGGTAGGATTAGTGTTATTCCAAATTTCTGGTGGGGCGGGGCGTAGGGATCCCCTAGGCAAAAAGTTGGATGCACTCCTGGAAGATTATGTGAGTTTGCTCCTACGTGTTCCTTGTCTTATAAATTTGTTTCCGTGTCACGTTTGCTTATGTATGGATTAGGTTATGAATGGATTATATTTCTATATTTTTTATGTGAACATATACGTGTGTTTTCTTATCTAGTTGTGGTATAATTGATTCAATCGATGCTTGATTGGTGGTTTCGTAGCGATGGAAGCTTGGGATATTTATGTATGTTCTGTTCATTTATCACTATATATTCTGTTATAGGATTAGTGTGGTACGTATGTCATATAACTCAACTTGCAGCCTTAGTGTGCGAACGACCCTGTTTTGTACCAGCCTGGAGGTAGGATTGCAGGCAAGGTTCTGTGTTTCCTATCTATTTATTTCATATGTATATATTATTTATAGGATTAGTATGGTTTATTAGTCGGATTATCGGCGAATTTAGGTATGTATTGTGGGATGATGCAGCACCTACGGTCGAGAATCTATCCACCCCATATTGCATTACCCAGTTTTGAAACAGTTATATCAGTGTTAAATTGACGCGGTTTTCCAATAGCAAAAATACCTGAACGATATGGATTTAGTGTAAATTAAAATATTATGTTATGTATACATAGTAATGATCGATTGATTTAAGTTGAATTTGCGCAGTTTTTGGAATTTCGATCAGTTAACTCATACAGTCTTAGGCATTTAGGATATTTTAGGCTTGCAGCTCCCACATTATTTCAGGCATAATTGCTAGGAAGTTGCATTATTGTGGTAGTTTTTATATGTATATATGAAATTGTGTTACGATTTAGCCGTAGTTACTTTAGATAAAGAGATGTTAATTTATCCCTGTTTTGGACTGAAGTTGAGGCTAATTTGATTAGATTTTGTATGTACTATACCGTATTTACTATACGTTTCAGTTGTGTCGCCTGCATGTCTTGGTATCTTATACACATTTCTTGTTTGTTTGGTTAAATGATAATTTATTCTCGTTCATCACGTTTCAAATGCATGTTTTGGGTATGGTAGAGAATTAATTTTCTTGCTTCGTTTTATCTCGTGAGTTTTTGTATAGGTCTTTCAGTTTTGTAGCTTCTCTGTTGAATTTCCATCTTCAATGCAATTTGTTTATTATTTATACAATATCAGAATATTATACGTATGTATCTACATTATAGAACATTATTTCAGGTCTAATTTAGGTACATATTGTTCATTTTCGGTGTTTTATCTATCTTCTTTCATCCTGATACAATATTTGACGTAGTTATTATAGATATATAACAGAGGATTTGTTACAAACTTGGTCTTGCTGTTAGGGTATTGTATATTTATTGTACGACTATTCTTCAATATTTAGGAGGAGTTAGAGAGTCCCCTAGGCAAAAGCTCATTCTGTTTATGCTTGTTTGTGTAAATGGACCGATTTATTAGGATGGATACTATAATGAAGTACAATTTTTATGCGAATTATAGCAGAGTAGAGAACCTTATTTGGCTATTTATATATTTATTGTTGATGTTTTTTTTTTTCCACGAGAATCATAGGAATGTATGTTTAAGAGGTGTAAGTCCGTACTGCTTCTTTGTGGAATTTTCGTCATTGATCCCTAGCATATGTGTAGTTTAACGTTTAGATGATAATTTACTGGATCGATGGGTCCTAGTGTAGAGGTGATTTATACTCTTTGTTTGTCATTTTGGAGTTCATCAATGTTCGACGTGAATTATATACGTTCTTGTAGACGTCGATCTTGAGTTTCATGGTTTGTTAGTGAGGTTATGTGACAAGCTACTCATCGTTGTAATGATTGACTTAAGTCATCAGTAATCAGAATCCTAGCTTTTTATGACCATACACACTCTGGAACTCATTCTTGACCACTGTACATTGCCTAGATTCTGATTATGTCCAGGATGTATATTTGTTCGAGGCTGTTCAGAGACAATGGGTTAACAGATGCGAGGAACGTCTGTGGCATCGTATCACCACTGTGTGTTACCTCTACATTTGTTATATATCAGTGGTAGATTGCTGAGAAGTGACCTAGTAAAGCATTATAGAGTTCATTTTTATGACACAGTAGGCTTGGATTTGTACTCCCAGAGGCATAGCATCAGTTAGGTCTATTGGAATTTATTATAGAATTGAATGGTATGATGGTATAAAATATATTTTCACATTAACTCAGCGTGAAATGTCAGTTATTTTCGGTAGGACTGTTATGTTAGTATACGATCCTAGTCATGAACCAGATCACGTCGGATATTGGAGTAGGGTTCATCATCTGGGTGCAGTAGGATACACGTATATAATAGTTAATCGTTATTGCTCAGGTTAGTGTAGGAAATCTTATTTAGCTATTTTTTAAATGTTGGTGTACATTTTGATTTGATATCATAGGACAATATCTGTATTCGATATAAATTTGCCTATTGTCATGGGATGTTGAATATAAAATATGTCTATTTGGGTGTAATGCTTCAAAAATTTGGTGTGTTCCCCTCTCGACCTTGGATTTGGGTCCGGTTCCATATTACCTAGGAGAACTATTCAATAATTGAATGTCCATCTCAATTATGTTATCCAATCGCAGGGCTTTGCTAGATGCTTATTCCCGCAGGTCATACTTCAATAAATGTTTGTATTTCGTTTGCAGTTTAGACACTTAGAAGTTTTTGATTATTTCAGGCTTTTGTTATGAGACTGCGTCCCCATTCAGAATATTTGACTTTTCCGACCATTCACCAGATCAACTTGAACATTTTTTCACTGAAGGTCTGTAATGATGGCCATAATCCTAACTCATTCTAACTTAAAATTACCAAGGATTGTATATTTTTCACCGTTCCATTCTTATGTTAGTTTTTTTTCATTGATTTAACCTTCATCCTTATCAAATCTATCCACTTGACCCTGTAGTTTTACCAATCTTCGGCAGATTGTGTGCCTGCATTTATATTTATATATTTTTCATTTCACTTGTTACTAGTCCAGTAATATCGACCAGTCCCGAGTAATGTTAGGTCATTGCTCGTTTGTGGACTTTCGTGTTCAAAACGTTTATGTAAGCTTACCCCGTACGTTAGTGAGTGTTACGAATGTTAAAGCGTTAGCAAGATTTATGTACGGTTTTACTGATGGAATACGATTTTTTTTGTAGTGTTGGATGTGCTGCTCCTACTATTTTCGTCGATTATATCAAATATTGAATAAATCCACTCTAACAATTTTTAATACAAATATGCATTGTAATGTCCGCAATACACAAGATCTAGGATATAAACCATGTCTAAGGACATAGTTAGCAATATATATATCATGTACGATAACATAGATCAAATATCGATGAATGCAAAAAGGGTTACCATACAATGACGAATACATTATTACCTAGGCAACCCAACCTATTCCATCCAATAGTTATGTAGTTTCATTCAAGTTTGATGCTTATGTATGATATTGATATGCATGAAGAGCTCCACTAGGGCTGTATATTTATCATATCAAAAACAGTTGAATACATTTCTCCAATTCAATCCAGCGAAAAACATTCTGCAGATGTTTAGACTCCAGAATTTTTATCCATATCTCTGTTATATGATTGGATGAGACTCAACAGGTAGGTTCCACAGGAACAAATTCACTTCATTTGTTACATTTTTAATGTGGGTCATTTGTACGCGATATTAGGATAAAAGATCTAGTCATCCTAACCAACTTAACTAATAATTATATATTTTCATTCAACTGTGATAGGTATGTATGGTATGCAGTTATTGATATATACATATGAACCCACCCACACAGCTCTATTTTACGTAGCTTTTTTCAATCTCAAACACCATGGACACAGATGAACACTTTTGTACGCATTTGCATGATCGTTACCGTCACTGTGTCGGCACATGTATCGGCGTTGTGTCAGTACAACGCATATATGCAGTGTCGGTAGCGTCACTGTGTCGGCACATGTATCAGCACATGTGTCGGTAAAACGCATGCATGCAGAGTCGTTAGCGTCACTATATCGGCACATGTGTCGGCACCATGTAGGAATTAACACACATTTTGCAAAAGGGTTTCCATACACTGCCGGATGCATTAATACTTTCCCAACCTACCATATTTTTCAGTCGATTTTTTTCATGCATGCATATGATTTTTCAGTGTTTTAGGATTAATACATAACGAATATCTCCACATTTTGATCTAGCCTATTCACACCCATCAAAACCTAACATATCCCAACTTAATGTATTGTTTTCAGTCATTGCTATATACATATGAAGCCCTCCAAACTTTAACATATATGCTATTTATTTTGTTGTCACTCTCATCCCATATAATTTAGCAGGGAGGACCCATTTTCAATCTTAGATGGTTTGAATGTTACGGGTAATTCATGTTATTTTTGATTTTGACACAATTCTACGTCAGTTTAACATATTATTCACACCCATCATAACCTGACCTGACCTTACGTACGGTATTCAGTCATTGATATATACATATGAACCCCTCCATACAACTCTAAATATCATTCTAACCTACATGTTAGTTAGTTCGTTGTCACTCTCGAGTCATATATGTTACCAGAGAATCCCCCATTTTCAAACTTGGATGGATTGAATGATACAAGTATTTCAAATTTGTATTCAGTTTCATACAAACAGACACATAGTCTCACACCATGTTTTTTCTTAATTTACTTCAATATTTCCGCTTAACTCTACAACCTTCGACAACTTTCATCTCTGAATTTTCATTTTTCTCTTGCCTATATCTTCCTTATCCTCAACGATGACTTCGTTTCAAGATCTGATCAGACGCTGATTTCTATCATACCATTCTGTCACACTTCTAGATCATTTACCTCGAGCTAGGATTTCTGGTATCATTTCAACCCTTGAAGCAAGTTTTTTCTTCTTATTGCGAAGATTCGATGTTACCTCCGACTGTCAAGATGTTCACAATTCATTACTTAACCTTCGAGTTTAACGTATTAAAATCATTTCATTGGGAACATACATAGTTTTTATTAGTATTTATTAGCATTATTTACAGACCTTGCTGCCATCATCAATATCATATACCTGGTTTTTGATATTTAAACAGCATTGTTCGTCATCCAACAGTACTTTTCATCACTATATTTCAGTATACTCTCAAAATCCATCTTATACTCCATCATATCTTTGATGCGGATACCGAAGGCTATTCCGTTCCCGTGTGTCAATAAATGTATTACTTCTTCTTCTTTAACTTAATTATTCGAATCTTTTCCAATTCAAAGTCATTCTGAGATTCATCATTGAGAAATTTTGCATACGTTCCAGTTTCTCTTTTGTTCTTAGACATAATCTCTTGTCCACTACCTCGGCTGTATTAAAATCATGATGAAGATTTTACCCATCGATCATATTATCGATCATAATTATCGAGATTTGCTTCTCTTATCCCCTCCCCCTCCCCCCCCTCCTAAACTTACTTACATACGAATGTAACGCGTCCACATTAGTTTCCCAAAGCAGACTTCATTTTTCCTGCATACATTTATGAATGATATCTCCTACTCTTTAGATTCTTGTTTGTCCATTCTGAGATATCTGTTATTTTCCACACTAGTCAATTATTATTCGCACCGACTCATATCATCTTCAGAGATTTCTTCTTCCAGCACTTGTAAACAAAATTTCGAGTTATGAATGTTCATTTTTTGTTTATTCTATGACGAAACATGTGTCTCCGCTTGATCTCAACGTATCACTGACTCCATTCTTGATTACCAGCTAGCTATTATGAGATGATTACATGTGGTTTTTCGCAAAACATTTGGCCTAACATTACTCACCTAGGTCATCAACTGTGTATAGTTATAGGGCTGAGTACGAATGTGAATGTGAATATTCAAGCGTATGTACGTGTTACATGAGTTAACAATATATAACACAAATTTAATATTCAAAATTTCAATGAAAATCCAAATTTTCGGGGGATGTCACATTACTTAATTAGCCAAGTTATCACTGCAAAATACAGACTTGGCTCTGTCATCCCTCGAAAATTTGAAATTTCATTGAAATTTTGAATATTATATTTATGTTATATATTTTTAACTCATGTAACACGTACACACGCTTGAATATTCATATTCACATGCGTACTCAGTCCTATACATATACACAGTTGATGACCTAGGTGAGTAATGTTAGGCCAAATGTTTTGAGCAAAACCTCATGTAATCAACTTATAATAGCTAGCTGGTAATCAAGAATAGAGTCAGTGATACGTTGAGATCAAGCGGAGACACACGTTTCGTCATAGAATAAACGAAAAATGAACATTTATACCTCAAAATTTTGTTTACAAGTGCTGGAAAAAGAAATCTACGCAGTTGATATGAGTCGGTTCGAATAAATATTGACTAGTTTGGAAAATAACAGATATCTCAGAATTGACAAACAAGAATCAAAAGAGTGGGAGATATCATTCATAAATGTATGCAGGAAAAAGGGAGTCTGCTATTGGAAACTAATGTGGACGCGTTATATTCGTATGTAAGTAAGTTTAGGAGGGGGGGGGGGAAGGGGAGGTGATAAGAGAAGCAAATCTCGATAATTTTTATGATCGAAAGGTAAAATATTCATCTTGATTGTAATACAGCTGAGGTAGTGGACAACAGATTATACCTAAGAACAAAAGAGAAACTGGAGCGTATGCAAAATTTCTCAATGATGAATCTCAGAATGACTTTGAATAGGAAAATATTAGAATAATTAAGTTCAAGAAGAAGAAGTAATACATTTATTGACGCACAAGAACGGAATAGCCTTCGGTATCCGCATCAAAGATATGATGGAGTATAAGATGGATTTTGATAGTATACTGAAATATAGTGATGAAAAGTACTGTTGGATGACGAACAATGCTGTTTAAATATCAAAAACCAGGTATATGATATTGATGACGGCAGCAAGGTCTGTAAATAATGCTAATAAATACTAATAAAATCTATGTATGTCCTCAATGAAATGATTATATTATCCTAAACTCGAAGGTTAAGTAATGAATTGTGAACATCGTGTCAGTCGGAGGTAATATCGAATCTTCGAAATCAGTATAAAAAAATTGTTTCAAGGGTTGAAATGATGCCAGAAAACCTAGCTCGAGGTAAATGATCTAGATGTGTTACAGAATGGTATGATATAAATCAGCGTCCGATCAGATCTTGAAACGAAGTCATCGTTAGGAATAAGAAAAATATAGTCAAGAGAAAAATGAAAATTCAGAGATGCAAGTTGTCAAAGGTTGTAGGGTTAAGCGGAAATATTGGAGTAAATTAAGAAAAAACATGGTGTGAGACTATCCGTTTAAATGAAACTGAATACAAATTTGAAATACATGTAGCATTCAATCCATCCAAGTTTGAGAATGGGGGATTCTCTGGTAACATATATGACTCGAGAGTGACAACGAAATAAATAACATGTATGTTAGAGTGATATTTAGAGTTGTATGGAGGGGTTCATATGTATATATCAGTAGTGTATATGACTGCGAGAACGGGACTGCGAGAACGGGACTGCGAGAACGGGACTGCGAGAACAGGACTGCGAGAACGGGACTGCGAGAACAGGACTGCGAGAACGGGACTGCGAGAACAGGACTGCGAGAACAGGGGTGCGAAAACAGGGGTACGAGAACGGCAATGGATAATTTGTGACTATGTATATTATTATTTGTGAATGATTTAGGATGTATGCTTTTAGTGAAGGTATTAGATAAATAATAATTAGGATATATGTTATTTATGAAGGAATTAGATATAGGATGGCTAGATATTTGAATCTTTTATCGA
>SDVV010023058.1:0-12827 GCA_016164225.1 Gammarus roeselii | reverse complement strand
CTGGTTCATGACTAAGATCGTATACTAACATAACAGCCATACCGAAAATAACTGACATTTAACGCTGAGTTAATGTGAAAAATGTTATTTCATACTATCATACCATTCAAATCTATAATAAATTCCTAGACCTAACTGATGCTATGCCTCTGGGAGTACAAATCCAAGCCTACTGTGTCATAAAAATGAACTCTATAATGCTTTACTAAGTCACTTCTCAGCAATCTACCACTGACATATAACAAATTTAGAGGTAATTTACAGTCATGATACGATGCCACAGACGTACCTCGCATCTGTTAACCCATCGTCTCTGAACAGCCTCGAACAAAGATACATCCTGGACATAACCAAAATTTAGACACATGTACAGTGGTCAAGAATGAGTCTTAGAAAGTGTGTGGTTATAAAAAGCTTGGGTTCTGTTTACTGATGACCTACGTTAAACGCTACAAACCCATGAAACTAAAGATCGACGTCTACAAGAACGTACATAATTCACGTTGAACATGGATGGAGTCCAAAATGACAACCAAAGAGTATAAGCCACCTCTACACTAGAACCCATCGATCCAGTAAATTATCATCTAAACGTTAAACTGCACATTTGCTAGGGATCAATGATGAAAATTCCACAAAGATGCAGTACGGAGCTACACCTCTTAAACAGACATTCCTATGATTCTCGTGGAAAAAAAACATAACATCAGGAATATATATATGAAAATAGCTAAATAAGGTTTTCTACTCTGCTATAATTCACATAAAAATTGTACTACATTCTGGTATCCATCTTATTAAATCGGTCCATTTACACAAACAAGCATAAACAGAATGAGCTTTTGCCTATGGTTTAGTCTAACTCCTCCTAAATATTGAAGAATGGTCGTACAATAAATATACAATACCCTAACAGTAAGACCAAATTTGTGACAAATTGTCTGTTCTACATCTATAACAACCACGTCAAATATTGTATCAGGATGAAAGAAGATATATAAATCACTATAAATGAACAAAATGTAACTAAATTAGACCTGAAATAATGTTCTATATCGTAGACACAAACGTAGTATATCCTAAATTGTATAAATAACCAACAAATTGCATTGAAGATGGAGATTCATCAAAGAACCTACAAAACTGAAAGACCTATACTGAATCTCACGAGATAAAACAAAGCAAGAAGATAAATTCTCTATAAAACTACAACAATGATGCAACAACCTAGCAATTATGCCTGAAATAGCTTGTTACATGGATGCTTCAAGCCTAAAATACACTAAAATGCCTAAAACTGTATGAGTTAACTGATCGAAAATCCAAAACTGCGCAAATTCAACATAAATCAATCGATCATTACTAAGTATATATAATATAATATTTTAACCTACAGTAAATCCATATCGTTCAGGTATTTTCACTATTGGAAAAAACGCGTCAATGGAACACTGATATAACTGTTTCAAAACTGGGTAATGCAATATGGGGTAGATAAATTCTCGACCGTAGGTGCTGCATCATCCCACAATACATACCTAAACTCGCCAATAATCATACTTTTAATCCATACTATTCCTATAGATAATATATATATATATATATATGAAATAAATGGATGGGAAACACATAATCTCCCCTGCAATCCTACCTTCAGGCTGGTACAAACAGGGCCGTTCGCACACTAAGGCTGCAAATTGAGTTATACGACATACCTACCACACTAATCCTATAAAATAATATATAGTGATAAATGAACAAAACATACAGAAATATCCCAAGCGCCCACCGCTACGAACCCACCAATCAAGCATTAAATGAGTCATATATATACCACAACTAGATAAGAATACCAACATATATGTCCACACAAAAAATATAGAATTATAATCCATGCATAAACATATAACGATATATACACTCACAACGTAGCAAGCGTGCCACAGAAACAAATTTATAAGACAAGGAATAGGCAAGAGCAAACTCACATAATCTTCCAGGAGCACATCCAACTTTTTGCCTAAGGGATCCCTGCGCCCCGCCGCCGCCAGAAATTTGGAATAACACTAATCCTACCAGAACCGAATAAATATATATAACGAGCAACAGTTAGTGACCAATTATACTCCACTACAACCATCTAAAGAAGAAAAAACATATATATATGTACAATGAAGATCATAAATATAGTACAAATTAAAATGTTCATAACATAAACCTTGCCAATCAAGGCCGCAAGCCTGCTTCCATCCCGTCGTCCCCCCTTCCGTCCCCCCTTCCGGTCTCCCCCCCCTCCCCCCGTCCGTTAGCTGACTCGGGCACCAAACCCGTTCCGGTACCCTCCGCCCCCCGCCCTCCCCCAATTCTGCGCGAACTCCCATACGCTCGGTGAGTCAAGGTTGCATGCATCGCGTCCTACCCCGACCGGCTCTTTTATCCCTATCTATAATCCTTCACAGGGCCGTTTTCGTACCTACTATAGCTACTTATAAGGTTTACGGCTACACGGACAAAGTAAGCTCCGACAGCAACGCAACACAATGTTTACAGCTACGCGGTCTAGTTCAGTTAATGTACATTTATGTTTTTCAGGAAAGATAAAGACTTAGACGAAACAAATAGAATCCCCGCCTCTAACCATGTAAAACTTCATGAGTAATATGTACGCACGCCAGTGCGCACAGATAGTATCGTCGAAATTGGTACAAGAACCACGGCTACACGGACTAAGTCAGCTCAGACAGCAACGCAACTTAAGGCTCACATCTACGCGGTCCAGTTAAATTACAGTAGTTTTAATTTTTTAGGTAAGATGAAGACTCAGACAAGACGAATCCCCGTCTCTAATCATTTAGTGCTTCAGGAGTAATATGTACACACGCTAGTGCGCACAGGTAGCATAGTCGAGACCGGTACGAAGCTTACGGCCGGCCACACAGACATAGTCTGCTCCGACAGCAACGCATCACAGTACATTTTATTTATGTGAGCAAGATCGACGAAATGAAACCCCACGCCCCCAATCGTTTAGAACTCCAAGAGTAATATGTACGCACGCTAGTGCGTACAAGCAGCATCGTCGAGTCTGGAACAAGGTTCATGGCTACACGGACAAAGTCGGCTCCGACAGCAGCACAATACAATGTTTACAATTACACGGCCTAGTTCGGATACATTACAAATTAATTTTTCAGGAAGCTAGAGACTCACGCCAGCGAGCAGAGGTAGTATCGTAGAAATTGGTACAAGGTCCACGGCCTCGCGAATCAGATCAACTCCAACCGCAACGCATCACAAGGTTTATAGTTACGCGGCAAAGTTCAACCACCGACATTACGTATGGTCCGCACACGCGCGAGCGAGCGCAGACTGAAAAAACGCTTATTCACAAAATCACAAACAGGCGCTCTCGCAGAAGTATACTAGCATTATTTTCTACGACAGAATTGTGGAACGGTAAGAGGAAAGAGAGAGCAGGTTCATCATGGGCTAAAAACTGCTCAGATTTTCATCATCACACTTATTGATTAAGGGGATAGGGTGGGGAGGGAGGGGGGGCAGGAGTCCCTTGGGCCCCGAAAAAGCCCGATGAGCCCCGGAGGGTTACCCAAGTCCCCCGAGCTCTCCGGGTCCGTAGAATCCCCTCGTCTCAGCTCATCTCGGCTTGTCTCAAATCATTTCGGCCAGTCTCGACTCGTCGCGACCAAATCGACTCGTCTCAACATGCTTAGACTGATTTCGACGCACCTCGACCAGCTTCGGCGCGGCTCTCCCCCTCTGCATCAGCAACGTTGTGGACTGTAATAACTAATTTCTCTACTCAAGCACTCCACATATATACATTCCTCTGGGTATGGGTTTCACAGCGTAGGGAGGGGGGAGCAGAGATTCCAGGATTTAGAGGGGCCTATAGAGGGTCCCACAGTTTCGCATGAGGGTCCCACAGGGTCTCAAGGGTGTCCCAAAGGGTTTCAGAAGAGTCCAAGTGGACCCCCTAAAATCATCCTGGTCTTCCAAGTTCCCCGGGTTCCCGAAATCCCGGGTCCTCAGAGTCCCGCGGGTCCCACGAGCACCCCCATTCGCTGGGTCACCTAGTCTCAACCCATCTTGATAAATTATAAACAAAGTAAAATCGATCATCATGAAAGAGGGCAGAAATAAATAATAGAGCTTACGATATAAGAAAGAATAAAATACTAAAATAATGTGTTACTGATCTATAAAATGAATAATCATCCATCCACCCCAATAAGTCTTGATAGAAATGAGCAAGGAAAAAAGTTTAACATCCAGTTGCAAGCGTTTTCTGAGGGGTTCAGATCTGCGCTCACATGAATCGGTCACATTTCGAAGATGAAATTTTGTCTATATTTTATGCAGCAAAACGTGTCAATTTAATTTTTTCATATATTCCATCAAATCAAAGTTTAAAATGGGGTAGGATATCAATAATACAAAGTTTGAAATGGTAAACTTTTTTGACTTCATTTAATGGGATGTTAGTGCCTCCCCACGGTTCTAATAGTTTTTTCTGTCCTAAAAATATTTGCCGAACATAATGTGGCGTATCAGGACACCAGGCTGCTGTCACTTGACTCGTACACGGTCGTCACGGTTCTTTATCCACATAGTGCTAGTCGTAGTAGTTGATTCTGTGTTCCACTGTAGCCTCAACGCGAAGTCAACGCACGCTCCCCCGTAGGGCACGAAGATCCGTCAACTCTGGAAGACTCGCACACCTTCGTGCGCGAGTTTAAATTAGAACTTCTAGTTGGTGTCTCAGCATTGTAGGGCGTTCATGAACGCAGAAGATTTTACCCGTTTCTTAAAGTCGTTTTTTTACGTAAGCGATTATTGTTTTCCGGTAGGCTGCTTTTGTGTGCTGGAGTTGTAGGTTGCACGGGGGGCTTATGACTTGGCGGGCTGCTGCGAGTGCATTACAACCCATAAGTGTTTCACACTGATTGACACTTGGTGGCAAAAAGGGCATGGAGGTTTTCCATTCTCCGACCGAGGGTTTCGCAGAGATCATTTACTTGCGCTGTGTTATTACATATCGTACCAGTGGGATGTCATTTGGGAGATAACGATACGGAACCAAGCTCGGTCTTGGATGGTGTAAAATTGTTCGTGATGAGCGGAGGCCAGTTTAACGAGGGAATCTGAGTTTTTCCCCTTGTTTCTGCATGACCCACGATACAGCAGACATACAACGCTCCACCTCGGACAGTATTGGTCGTTTTGTAGTGGAATGTGTTTTCCAAGATGAAATTAGACGTCCATCTTAGTTAGCTCCGGCGTAGGGCGCGTGTAAGAAAAGATACGCATTTAGGGACTCTGTTTTGGCAATTGAGATGTTTTATTCGAATGCGTGTAACTCTACAGAGGAAATTGAGGCTTTTGTGAGAGTTTAGCCGAACGCGAAGAGCCGCCAGTGCATAAATAACTGAAATCTGAATATTGGTATTCGAGCAGTTTCGAAAATTCTCGGCAGTACTTATTCGATGGAAAAGTTGCCGTTGGGTTTATGTGTAAGCCAAGGTTGACTGGCGGAGGGTTGATTTGATTTGAGCCTCATTCCCACCAGAGCCTCAACGTGAGTCATAATAGGCTCCCCCGTAGGGCGCGGCGGAGGGTTGAGTTTTAAAGTTGGCATGTTGATTCGGAGAACCGTAAGACAACAAAGGCCTGGTAGCCTAGCAAGTGATGGCCAGCGTGGCCAGAAAGTTGTTTACTAGCGGGGACAAGGGCGGGCAGATATATTTTTTTTTATCCGCAAGGGCGCTTATCAGAAATATTGGTGATGTGGTTGTAGGCTGGGTTGTTGATTATTGTGCTAAAACTAATTAGCTTACCCGTAGGCAGTAGATTAAATTAAGGGGGTCCATCTCCACTGGTGTTCTGACGTCGGCCTTATGAGCTCCCCCTTAGGACGCAATTAGATTGAGGGTGTACGAAGTTAAATCTTCGGGAAATAAAATTTCAGGCGCCCATCATTTTAATCTGCACACCACAGTGTGTTTTAAATGCCCTTATTTGTCTACAATTTACAAAAAGAAGGTAAAAATTTCAGGCGACGAAGCAGAAGTCTGCCAAAAGAACTCAAATAATATTTATATAACAAAATTATTATGAGAGAGGGGTTGTTAGGTTTTGTATGGGTCGGCAATCTCAGGCGTTAGCTTATGTATGGTCCAGCAATCTCAGGCGTTAACTTTGTAGGATCCACCAATCTCAGGCGTTAGCTTTTGTGTGGTCCAGCAATCTCAGGCGTTAGCTTTTGTATGGTCCAGCAATCTCTGGCGTTAGCTTTTGTATGGTCCAGCAATCTCTGGCGTTAGCTTTTGTATGGTCCAGCAATCTCTGGCGTTAGCTTTTGTATGGTCCAGCAATCTTGTTGGGGTACGCACGCTAGTGAGGGAAGACGGTAATTTTTTCAAACTAGTTTGAAAGATGTGTGCACGGTGATGCGTTAAGAAATAATACATTATTTATATTGAGTAAAACGCGAATTTGTAAAAAAAAACTCTTGATAGATCACCGTTTCTGTGCTCCTTGATTCATGTACAAACATACACTTAGGGCGAAATAATTATTTAAATCGTGCTCTACGGGGGAGGCTCCGGAGGAAATGAAACCCAAATCAAATCAAATCCAGGTCAAATATTAAAATATAAGGAGACGAGCCCGTTTTAAATTTTCAGCCTTCAGTCTTTCAAAGGAAATATTCTAACTATACTACATCGAACCCACTATGGGAAGAAAAGCCTAGCCTTTTGAACGAGGAGGCGTGACTCATCGTTCAGAAGGATAGGCTTTCGGGACTTGGAACATCGTGTGCGGAGTGTTTGGAGGGCCGTCTCGGAAATTCGTCGCTAGTTGAATAATCCTTACTTTGGATAAATTAACTTAGATGATGCATGATTTTTGTAAATTGAGTTATTAGTTATAAATCAATAGCAAAAGTATGAACTTCTTCCAACAACTCTCCATTTAGGAGGACACTAGTTCTGCTCGCATCGACAGTCCTCGAGCATCTCATTACTTCACATTTACCCACGTTCAACCGAAGCCTCTTTTTACCCACGTTCACTCGAAGCCTTTTCTCTCACACACAGCTTCTCCTATGAATCCGCCATCAGCGCCGTTTCATCCGCAAACAGCAACTGGTTCAACTGCCTACTCCTGCTTACACATTATAAACCTACCAAGATCAATTTTATTTTGCTGATGCTTGCCGTCGAGCGAACAGTACAGTGGTACACTTTTTTCCTAAAGGAAGATGCATTGGTGGAATTTTTAACATCACATGATAGATTGCTGTGAATTTTAGGGCCTGAGACTGAAAACTCCTTTGATCCAGTCCGTGTTCTTCTGAACTCTGTGTCAATGTTGCATCCGTTCCGTGTTGACCGATTGTGGACTGCTTTACGATCTGAAAATTAAATACCGTAAGGACATGACAGCTTGTTCTGAATTTTGTGAACACGTATAGCTATTAAGTTTTAGCCTTTCATTGATGATTAACCAGCCTAGTTTCTTTAGCGGGGGCGTGATGTGAACACTCTCCGTGAAATTTCCGTCATGAACTAGCTACCTTTGCCGTGAGATCCAGGCAGCGTTGGATGTCGTAGAGCAACGTCTTCTTACATTTTCCCCAGAGTCGTGCTGTTGTTTAAATGGGGTAAGATCAATGTATTGATTACGACTAGCCTCGATTCAAAATCTTGTTGCTTTTTTGTTTGATTGAGGAACAACTTTCAGTCTGGAGCAGAGTTCTTCAACATGATGTTTGGAGGTCATGTTGGGACCAAACAGAACTCCCAGACTTAAGATAATGTTACTATGAGGGACTTTTGAACCAAAACAGTCGACAAATTTGATTTCATTTGATCCTCAGTTCCACCAGGGCATCAACGCGAGTCATGATAGGCTCTTCCGTAGGGCTCGATGATCATTGTTTCCAGGAGGCTCACACGCCTAAGTGTGCGAAGAAAAAACAAAACAACGCTTTTAACGTTAGAAAAAATGTGAAAATTTTAGTAATGTCAGACGCACGCTGGCGCACAAAAAAAAACACACGAAACGGACCTCCGCATCCAATTCTTTAGAACTTAAAGAGTAATATGTACGAACCCTAGTGCGTACAGGTAGCATCGTCGAGATAAGTACAAGGTCAGTGGCTTTGCGGACAAATTCAGCTCCGACAGCAACGCAACATAATATTTACAGCTACGCGGTCTATTTTATTTTTAGTACAATTTATTTATTCAGGTAAGGTAAAGACTCAGATGAAACGAAACGAATCCTCGCCTCCAGCCCCCCAGAACCTCATGAGTAATATGTCCACACGCCAGCGTGCACAGATAGTATCGTCTAAATTGGTACAAGGTTCACGGCTACACGAGTCAGCTCCGACAGCAACGCAACACAATGCTTACAGTTACGCGGTCTATTTTATTTTTAGTACAATTTATTTATTCAGGTAAGATGAAGATTCAGGCAAAATGAATTCCCGCCTCCAACCACTCAAAACTCCAAGAATAGCATGCACGCGTGACAGTGCGCACAGACAGCATCGTCGAAATTGGTACAAAGTCTATGGCTTCACGGATTAGATAGACTCCAACCGCAACGCATCACAAGGTTTTTTAGCTGCGCAGTCCAGGTCAACCCCAGAAACTGCTTATGGTCCGTGCACTTGCGAGCGAGCACAGACTGAAGAAAAAATACCCATTCACAAAATCAAAAACAGGAACTCCCGCACAAATACACCAGCGTTATAATTAAAAAAAAGTGGATAATGAAGAAGAAAGTACGAGCAGGTTTGTCATGGGCAGAAAAACTGCTCAGATTATTGATTTCGCACGGATTGTTCAAGGGGATAGGGTGGGGAGGCATTGGTCTTTTGGGTCGCCTAAGAGCCCGATGAAGCCCGGAGAGTAACCCAAGTACCCCGGGTCTTCCCTCGTCTCAGCTCATCTCGGCTTGTCTCAAATCATTTCGGCCAGTTTTGGCTCGTTGCGACCAACTCGACTCGCCTCAACTTGTTTCGACTGATCTCGACGCACCTCGACCAGCCTCGACGCGGCTCGCCCCCTCTGCGTTAGTGATCGTGTGGAAACAGTCGACGAAGAAATTGTTGGGTACTCTAGATGTATTTGCATTTGATCCAAGTTGTCTTTGTGAGTCAGCGGTGTTTCTGCATCTTTCTTTAGATCTTCAAATTTATTTGCCGGTCGAGTGAACAGCAATTGTACATCATCAGTATATGTCATTCATGCTTTGCCAATAGGATTACCACAGCTGATGTCATTCACAAATAGTGGAAAAATAATAGGTCCGAGAATCGATCCCTGTGGGACACCAAATTTTCAGGTCTCGGGGATGATACAATCTCATTGTTTTTCATACCTGATTATAACCGGTCACAGAAATAGCTTTCAAACCAGAGCGTTTGAATGTTCAATTGAGCGAGGTTTTCATTAAGGTGTCGTAGTGAACACTATCAAATGCTTTAGCGAGATCCAGCAGGACGAGTAATGATACAGTTTTGATCGATTGCTTTGTAGACGAGAAATAATTGTTTCCAAAACCTTAGCAGTTACAAGTAGGAGACTCATGGGTTTGGGATTTGAGGAATCATTCTTCTCTTCTTGTTTATAGATCGCTCTTATGAGGGCATGTTTGAAATTACAAGTTAATACGGAACTTGCTACCGGTTTTACATTTGTACAAAGCTTTCAAGAGAATTCAATCAATCAAATGCATAGCTAAAAATGATCATTTGAAAGTGATGTTAGTCTTTAACTTTAACTGTTAACAAATTTCCTACCGCTATTCCACATTGAGCAGGCGTGTTTCTGATTTTTTATTTAATTCAAGCCTCAGTTCCACGGGTGCCTCAACGCGAGTCATAACAGGCTCCCTCGTAGGGCTCTACGTTCATGGATTCCAGTAGGCTCGTCCGCCCCGGCTGCGAGAAAAAAAATCGTTGTCAATGTTAGAACATTTGGAATATTTCAGTCGTGTCAGACGCACGTTGGTGCTCACAAGAAAAACGTTTGGACGAAACGGATCTCCGCTTTCAATCATTTAAAACTTCAAGAGTAATATGTATGATACACGGATTAGATAAACTCCAACCGCAACGCATCACAAGGTTTACATTTACGCGATGAAGGTCAACAAGAGAAATTGTATATGGCCCGCACACGCGCGAGCGAGCACGGACTGAAAAACACGCATTCACAAAATCACAAACAGGAACCCTCGCACAAATAAGTTACTTTAGATGACAAAATTGTGATTTGATTTGAGCCTCATTTCCACCGGAGCCTCAACGTGAGTCATAATAGGCTCCCCCGTAGGACGCGAATCAAAATTGTGGATCATGAAGAGGAAAGAAAGGGCTGATTCATCACGGTCTGAAAAACTGCTCAGATTATTGATATCATACTTATTGTTTAGGGAGTTAGAGTATGGGGGGAGGGTAGAGGTCCCTCGGGTCCCAAAAGAGTCCGATGATTTGCGGAGAGTAACCAGTCTCCCGGGTCCTCGTCTCAGCTCATCTCGGCCTGTCTCGACTCGTCGCACCCAACTCGACTCACCTCAACGTGTTTCGACTGCTCTCGACCAGCCTCGACGCGGCTCTGCCCCTCAGTGCCAGTAATCCGTGGACTGTAATAGCTAATTGTTCTACTCAAGCATTTAACATACATACATTTTACTGTGTATAGGTTTTACAGCTTGGGGAGGGGAAAAACAAGGGTCTCAGAGTTCAGCGGGTCCCAATGTTTCTCCAGGGGTTCCCAATGAGTCTCCAGTGTGTGTAAGGGCTCGCGAAGTCGAGTTTCGCATTGCTCTCCCTCACGTCAGCTGTCGCGCAGTTCACTTCCTGTAAATATTGTATTTTATCTTAAGATTAAGGTATTATATTTTAGACCGTTGTATTAACGCCCATTAAAAATGTGTCGTAGATGCAGTTTTCCCTCTGGCGGCGGGAATACCTCCGCACGTCAACTTGCTATCAAGCAGTGCGGGACTCCAGCTCAAGGTTTCCGGCGTATACTGCAAGGAACCATTAAGCAACAGGGATGTTTGGTTCCACCAATCAGCGCCAAGAGAGGCTACAAGGAGTGGACGCGGCCAAATCAGCATATGGGAAGCGGCACATGGATTTTGAAATGCCAAATCCAGGATTGAAGGAGAGTTTTTAAATTATGAATTACAGACTGATTATAGTAATAATTTTCGCCCATTACTAGCCTTATTTGAAAATAGCAACATCTTTACAGTTTAAAACGTACGGAGACAAGTTTTGCATTAGAAATAGCGAATAGTTGGCACAACAACATCAGCAGTCTGCCCCGTCTGGCTATAGTCAATCATATGTCGGCAAGGCCAGAGGCTCAGGCCCGACCGCCAGGCTAACCCTCACTCAGCCTCCATCAGAGGCAACAACAGGTTCTCAAGGCTCACCACGTCGACAAGTCCTGTCCTGAGCCAGAGCGACACGAACACCCAACCATTATGACAAAAGACAATACTATTTGTTGCTTTAATAAACGCGTGGCGATAATATTCTCGCTCCCATTATGTTTGGTTGTGATTACATTTATCTAATTAGTCATTTAAAGTAATAAATCACCACTTGCATTGTCTTGTTTTCTTCTTTTAAAATGTCTATTTGGATCTTTTTATGTGGTGCTACAATTTGAATTGCATCACATCAGGTCTCACCAATAAACTAAATTTACACACGAATTCTCTCGTAATTCCACCTCCTCAGGTCAATATCATTAAGGTCAAACCCTAAAATTCAGCCAGGTGAAAGAAAACAGTGCTTCAGCTCCAATAATGAACACCATTCAAGCCTTTCAACATTCAAAATTACCCAAAATTTACATTATGACTAAAGCATGTGATTGGATCACGAGAACTGTACGCAGAGGCCTGCATACAACAGTACAGGCAACCAGATGGCCACGCCCGGACCGCATCATTCTTGGATGCCTGCACCTCAGCCCTGGCGTCAACGAAAATTTTACGGGTTTGACAGCAGAAACCACCTCATAACAGGGAGTACCAATGTGTGCAGTGAACCTAGTTCTAAATTTTACTCCAATAATAAAATTGGATTTTTTTATTTCAATGCATCGAGTTGCAATCGTGTCAAAGTATGTGTAATCTTAAGCAAATACAAGTTCAGTGAATCAAATGATCATTCAATTTTTGGAAATAATCAAACTCCTGCACAAAGAAACTTTGTCCTACGCATTCAAGTTTTCAATGGAACAGAAACAGAAACATTTTCAGTGACGTGCGCAATTCATTGAATCCTCAAACCACGTGGAACTCAAGTGTAGTGAATAAATAATAATGCAAAATGAACTCAGCGACGAATGACCAATGATTACGGTCATTGAAATAAGGCCAAAACAGGCACACGTGCCCATGCAACTCAAGTGTCAAATGAAGTGTTAAATTAAACCATGCGATAGAAATCATTCATGTCAGCATTGCACTCCACTCCTTCCCAGTAGTTACGATCATTGCAGTGATGACTCCTGTCATTCATGTTTGTGTTCAACTTTAAAATTATCACATGCACGCACGCCGCAGCAGCTGCGCAGCGCAATCAACAATAACGCAGCAGAAGGAAACTGCACGGTTGACCACGCTGCTCAAATTCAGTAAAGTTCAAAGCATTGAACTGTGACTGCAGTGCACAGAGCGCCAATGCAGCACTAGTGGCAGCGTGGCAACGAAGCACACAGCTAACGTAGGTCAAAAACCCACACAGTTCTCAAAAACCCACTCGAATG
>SDVV010023057.1:0-12827 GCA_016164225.1 Gammarus roeselii | reverse complement strand
AGGAGGCAGCACCGGCTGCCGCATTAGTCTGTTCGCCAGGTGGCAGCACCGGCTGCCGCAATAGTCTGTTCGCAAGGAGGCAGCACCGGCTGCCGCAATAGTCTGTTCGCCAGGAGGCAGCACCGGCTGCTGCATTATTCTGATCGCCAGGTGGCAGCACCGGCTGCTGCATTAGTCGGTTCGCCAGGAGGCAGCACCGGCTGCCGCAATAGTCTGTTCGCAAGGAGGCAGCACCGGCTGCCGCATTAGTCTGTTCGCCAGGTGGCAGCACCGGCTGCCGCAATAGTCTGTTCGCAAGGAGGCAGCACCGGCTGCCGCAATAGTCTGTTCGCCAGGAGGCAGCACCGGCTGCTGCATTATTCTGATCGCCAGGTGGCAGCACCGGCTGCTGCATTAGTCGGTTCGCCAGGAGGCAGCACCGGCTGCCGCAATAGTCTGTTCGCAAGGAGGCAGCACCGGCTGCCGCATTAGTCTGTTCGCCAGGTGGCAGCACCGGCTGCTGCATTAATCTTTTCGTCATGTGACAGTACCAGCTGCTGCATTAATCTTTTCTTCAGGTGACAGCACCGGCTGCCGCAATAGTCTTTTCGTCAGGTGACAGCACCGGCTGCCGCAAAAGTCTGTTCGCCAGGTGACAGCACTGGCTGCCGCAATAGTCTTTTCGTCAAGTGACAGCACCGGCTGTCACATTAGTCTGTTCGCCAGGAGGCAGCACCGGCTACCGCAATAGTCTGTTTGCCAGGAGGCAGTACCGGCTGCCGCAATAGTCTTTTCGTCAGGTGGCAGCACCGGCTGCCGCAATAGTCTGTTCGTTAGGTGGCAGCGCCGGCTGCCGCATTAGTCTTTTTGTCAGGTGACAGCACCGGCTGCCGCAATAGTCTTTTCGCCATGAGGCAGCACCGGCTGCCGCAATTGTCTTTTCGTCAGGTGACAGCACCGGCTGCCGCAATAGTCTGCTCACCAGGAGGCAGCACCGGCTGCCGCAATAATCTTTGTCAGGTGACAGCACCGGCTGCCGCAATAGTCTGTTCGCCAGGAGGCAGCACCGGATGCCGCAATAGTCTTTTCTTCAGGTGACAGCACAGGCTGCCGCAATAGTTTGTTCGCCAGGTGGCAGCGCCGGCTGCCGCATTAGTCTGTTCGACAGGTGGCAGCGCCGGCTGCCGCATTAGTCTGTTCGCCAGGTGGCAGCGCTGGCTGCCGCATTAGCCTGTTCGCCAGGTGGCAAGACTTGCTGCCCATTTGTCTTTCCGTTAGGGGGCAGCACCGGCTGCCGCAATAGTCTTTTCAACAGGTGACAGCACCGGCTGCCGCATTAGTCTGTTTGCCAGGGGGCAAGACTGTCTGCCGCATTTGTTTGTTCGCCAGGTGGCAGCACCGGCTGCTGCATTAATTTTTTCGTCATGTGACAGTACCGGCTGCTGCATTAATCTTTTCTTCAGGTGACAGCACCGGCTGCCGCAATAGTCTTTTTGTCAGGTGACAGCACCGGCTGCCGCAATAGTCTTTTCGTCAGGTGACAGCACTGGCTGCCGCAAAAGTCTGTTCGTCAGGTGACAGCACCGGCTGCCGCAATTGTCTGTTCGCCACGAGGCAGCACCGGCTGCCGCAATAGTCTGTTCGCCAGGAGGCAACACTGGCTGCCGCAATAGTCTGTTCGTCATGTGACATCACCGGCTGCCGCAATAGTCTGTTCCACGAGGCAGCACCGGCTTTCTCAATAGTCTGTTCGCCAGGAGGCAGCACCGGCTGCCGCAATAGTATTTTCGTCAGGTGACAGCACCGGCTGCCGCAAAAGTCTGTTCGCTAGGTGACAGCAGCGGCTGCCGCAATAGTCTTTTCGTCAAGTAACAGCACCGGCTGTCACATTAGTCTGTTTGCCAGGAGGCAGCACCGGCTACCGCAATAGTCTGTTCGCCAGGAGGCAGCACCGGCTGCCGCAATAGTCTTTTCGTCAGGTGACAGCACCGGCTGCCGCAATAGTCTTTTCGCCAGGAGGCAGCACCGGCTGCCGCAATTGTCTTTTCGTCAGGTGACAGCACCGGCTGCCGCTATAGTCTGCTCGTCAGGAGGCAGCACCGGCTGCCGCAATAGTCTTTTTGTCAGGTGACAGCACCAGCTGCCGCAATTGTCTGTTCGCCAGGAGGCAGCACCGGCTGCCGCAATAGTTTTTTCAACAGGTGACAGCACCGGCTGCCGCATTAGTCTGTTCGCCGGGTGGCAGCACCGGCTGCCACATTAGTCTGTTTGCCAGGTGGCAAGACTGTCTGCCGCATTTGTTTGTTCGCCAGGCGGCAACACCTGCTGCTGCCTTAGTCTGTTAGTTGTGGTGAATGGATGATTATTCATTTTATAGATCATTAACACTTTATTTTAGTATTTTAGTATTCCTTCTTGCTTGGGCTCTATTTTTTTCCTCTGCCCTTTTTTCATGGTGATCCATTCTATATTGATTATAGAATTATGTATCGTTAGACGCCCGCAGGGCCCTAGGTGGACTATGCGGTGTGTTAGTTAGTCAAGTCCAACCTACGGTGGAAGAATTTACGCTCTCCCTGGGCGCCTAATGAATGCCCAAGCACAGCTAGGCGTTTTGATGGCTAAATGGGGAAATAATATTTACGTTGATCTTAGAGAGCGAAAGTCTTGAACGGCACTGTACGTGGAGGGGACGAGGCGGGTCGAGGCAGGCTGAGGCGAGTGAAGACGAGTCGACTGGTGGGGCGATGAGTCGAGACGAACCGAGGCTGGCTGAGACTAGGTGACCCGGGAGTGGGGGGGTACTCACGGGGCCCGGAGGACTTGAGGGACCCGGGGGTTTCGGGAACCCGGGGGACTCAAAAAAACAGAAGGATTCAGGGAGATCCGCTTGTACCCTTCCGGGGCCCTTTGGGACTCCCTTAGGACCCTTAGAGACCACCTTGGGAAACTTTGGGACCCAAAAAAAAACTGAAGAAGGACGCAGAAACAGGGCTGAACCACATGAATAATTGGTATTCTTTATTTGGGCTTAAAGTTAATACAAGCAGCACTGTGCATAATCCTGGAATCCAAAGCAAATACACGGAGAGTTCCCGAAAATTTTGATGTTGACTGTATGGGTGCAAAAATCCCTCTTGACAACAAAGTCAAAAGTCTAGGAGTGTGGCCTAATCCCAATATGACCTTTGGACATCATGTCGATAAGCTCTGCTCCAAACTGAATGGTGCACTCATGTTTCTCAGTCGACCGAAGAAACAACTCGACTTCAAGTCCAGACTTATTGTAATCAATGCTCTGATTTTTTCACATTTAAGCGACTGCCCCACCATTTGGGGTAAGTGCACACAAACATTACTCTCAAGCATTCAACGCAGCATTAACTTCACCGCAAAAGTAGCTCACGATGGGAATTTTAGAAAGAGCTATCACGTGACACCAATTCTAAATAAACTTGGGTGGCTGAATATCCAAGAACGACTAGAACTGAGCGAATCAGTACGAGTTTTTAAAATTCAGAACAAGCTCTCCTCTTCCAACGGTGTTGTATTGACAACTCGAAAAGCGGCCCATCAACGATCAACACGGAATGAAAATAACATTGACACAGAGTTCAGAAGAACAGAGATTGGGGCCAAAGCTTTCACTATTTCAGGTCCAAAGAGCTTCAACAAGCTACCAGCTGACATTCAGAATTGCGCAACCGAAGCAGAAATGTACCACTCCATTGCTTGCTCGCAGGCAAGGGCAGGCAGAGTTAAACAATCGATGACGATTAACGCAAAACTGGTAACGTAAAACTATATTTTCCAGCTCGCTCAGAGCATCAACACTACCTTCTGTCAACAAAACACTAACATAACTTCACATACTATGTTGCTCTGATCTCTTTTTCTATTTGACTTTGTGCAAATAGCAGCTGTCAATTCAAACACGGCTGCACTGTTGCAGAATCTTGCAATTTCACCTCAGCGTGCCCTGTCCCTATTGACTTGACTTCGCATCGTTCGGGCCCTAAAATAAATTATCCGTGCCGTCGAGGACAATTGTTTCATACGCGATATAGATATATATGTTTCTTCGTGCATAAGGTGTGTACTCTGTTACTGTGTCGAAAAAATACCACACTAGTTGATGTATGAATGATTTTTTTTTTCTTATTTTATTTACTATTCCAGTGGTTCTCTAGCTCACATAGATCCACCCATACCGTCGCATTCTTTGCTATTCAATTGATTAGGCTGTGGGTCTGAATAAAGAATTCATACTAACTACTATGCCGAGTTGGTATCCGACTGCAGTGTCAGCCTCTGGTGCTGCATGTCGCGAGTTCGAGCCTCGGCAGGGACGCGGCGGTCTTGTGGCGGGGAGATTTGGCGCCTCCCCCCTCTGTGTCCGCCTAGCTTAGCCACCCCCCTAACTAGGGGGAAACGGCTGTATGTCTATACATACTATGCAAAAAAAATCAATGTCAAATAGAAACATCTTATTTCATCAGGATATAACGCACACTTGTTGCGGACCTCAAACCTACCATGATAGCCCTTCCGTCGTGACACGTTACAGAGAGCTTACTGTTCCACGAGAATCACACACCGCGCGTGCACGAGAAAACTTTTTTGTTTTGTTTTATATATTATAATGATGATCTTTTTTTCTGTTTTATGTTTTTGTTTTGTCAGTGACTCTCTGTCTCACTTAGACTCAACCATACCGTCGCATTCTTTGCTACCCAATGAATTAGGCGTATAGCTGAATTAACAATTCCCACTCTAATTACATGTTATATAAAAGATCTCAATGTTCAGAACGGAACACCTTATGTCAACGGAGAGTGCATATTTATAGTGTACATTAAAACTTAACCCTGCCAGCTTTCTCGTCGTGACATGTCTCGGCAAGAGTCTTGTTCATATGCTCAGCTTGGAAAGTGAAATGCCTCTCACCGCTCGCGCACAGCTCCAATTACTCAGTTACAGGTTCTTATCGTGTTCATTTCACCGATCTTAGATTTACTATGTATAAATTGATTATTAAAAGGTATAACATACCATCTGTGTGTGAATGAACTTTTTTATTTATTATTTTATTTTATGTTTGAGGCCTCTCTGAACCCTGGCACCCCTGGCTTCTCATCCCCACGCTGTAAAAAAAAAACATACACAGAAAAAATGTATAAATGTGAAATGCTTGAGTAGAACAGTTGACCATTGCAGTCCACGGATTACTAGCGCAAAGGGCAAGGGTCGCGTCAAGGCTGGTCGAGGTGCTCGAGATCAGTCGAAACATGTTGAGGCAAGTCGAGTTGCTGGCGCGACCAGCCGAGACTGTCCGAGGTGATTCGAGACAAACTGAGATGAGCTAAGACGAGGGGACCTGGGGAGCTCGGGGGACTTGAGGGACCTTCCGGGATTCGTCGGGCTCTTTTGAGACCCAAGACACCTCTGCACCAACCCCAAAATGCTTGAGTGAAAATATATATATACATGTTAGCACAGAGACCTACTCGGTATCTGCGTTGAACCTACTCTGTACATGTGTTGAACCTTCTCTGTATCTGTGTTAGATCTACTCTGTGTCCGTGTTGAACTTATTATATATCTATGTCGGAACAACTCGGAATCTGCATTGAACCTGTTCGTAATCTACGCTGCACCTACTTTGCCACACTTCAATTGCCCTGCGGGGAGTCTACATTGACTGCGCGTTGGGACTCCAGTGGAAAAGTGAAGCAACAACTACTACTACTTAGTCTGTTCGCTAGGTGGCATCACCGGCTGCCGCATTATTCTGTTTGCCAGGTTGCATCACCTGGCGAACGCATTAGCTTGTTTGCCAGGTGGCATCACCGGCTGCCGCATTAGTCTGTTCGCCAGGTAGCAGCACCAGCTGCCGCATTAGTTTGTTCGCCAGGTAGCAGCACCAGCTGCTGCCTTTATCTGTTGGCCAGGTAGCAGCAGCAGCTGTCACATTTGTTTGTTCGCCAGGTAGCAGCACCAGCTGCCGCATTAGTCTGTTCGCCAGGTGGCAGCACCAGCTGCCGCATTAGTCTGTTCGCCAGGTGGCAGCACCGGCTGTCGCATTTTATTGATGCTTATATTATCCAGCAGTCACCCGTAGGCAGGAAATAACGTTTCCTTTAATTTATAAATGAAATCTTGAAGGAGTCTTTTATTATAGTTACCATCGTAAGGTCCGTCTTCTAAATGGCACTTCATTTCAAATGAATCCAAAATCTCCTTGCCTGTGCGTCCTTGGGTGTATATGCTTGAACTGTGTAAGGGTGCAATGTAATGAACCATCTGTTTGGATGTTGCGAGCTTTTTTACCCCCACGGACAGTTGGTGCACGCTCTATCCATCGCAGGCAGCTGGTGCACGCTTAGTGACGTCATGGTACTACCCTCACTCATCATAGAGGTCCTCAGAGCCATAACTACTGATATGCAAAGTGTGTTAACGGCAGGTCTCAAATAATTGCATTTCTACCACATCTTGCGTGTAGTTGCCCACTTAGCGTCTAAGCCGTTCCACTGTCTTGTGCTCCTAACAGAAAGAGACAACATACGGCAACAGTTCACATCATTTCCCTTTGGTTGACTTTGATTGGCCACTGAAGATAGGACGAGAAAATCCTTTTCGATAGATAACGATAAGGGAAACAAGTAGGATAGCAAGTTCAATATTTTTATGTTATATCTGGCAATAATATAGAATTATATTAGTCGTGCTTAAACATAAGATATTACTCCTCTGCATTGGTGCAAGGTTTCAACACACCACACGTCGTCCCTCCTGCTAGACGGTTTTATGTTCGGAGTCAATGTTTGTATCAGATACAAAATATTTCTGACATGTATGCCTGTATAACACTCCGCATGCATTTCCATCCCTCACACACCCTGTTCTCCACCATTTCCATCCCTCACGCACACTGCACTCCATCATTCCCATCCCTCACACACCCTGCACTCCACCATTTCTATCCCTCACACATCCTGCACCCCACCATTTTCATGCCTCACACACCCTGCACTCCATCATTTCCATCCCTCACACACCCTACACTCCATCATTTCCATCCCTTACACGCCGTACACTCCATCATTTCCATACTTCACACACCCTACACTCCATCATTTCCATCCCTCCCATGCCATACACTCCATAATTTCCATCCCTCACACGCTCTACACTTCATCATTTCCATCCCCCAAACTCCATACACTCCATCATTTCCATCCCTCACACACCCTACACTCCATCATTTCCATCGCTCACACACCGTACACTCCATCATTTCTATCCCTGACACGCCCCACACTCCGTCATCTCTTCTCTTGCTGATCCTACTAGTCTCCCCACTACCCCCCCCCCTTCTCTTCAGCCATTCCTAGTGGAGCCTCAGAAACCAGCCTAACAACGACTAGGCAGCTGTCGATACCGGCCCGTTATGAGGGTTTGAGGAGCAGCTGAACTAGCAGTGGCCGGGGTTGATGGACAGTAAGCAGCCCTGTGCCCCTACCATAGGCCTATAACAAGCAATGGTGAGGGACGGACATTTAACAGCCCCCTACCCCTACCGTGGGTCCATATCTGGAAGTGGTAAGGGATAGACAGTTAAAAGCCCCCTTAAACCTACCATAGGCCCATCGTTGCAGTGGTGAAGGATGGACAGTGTACTGCCTCCTACCCCTACCATAGGCCCATCACAGGAAGTGGTGAAGGATGGACAGTGTACAGCCTCCTACCCCTACCATAGGCCCATCACGGGCAGTGGTGAAGGATGGACAGTGTACTGTCTCATACCCCTTCCATAGGCCCATCACGGGCAGTGATGAAGGATGGACAGTGTACTGCCTCATACTCTACTATAGGCCTATCACGGGCAGTGGTGAAGGATGGACAGTGTACTGCCTCATACCCCTACCCTAGGCCCATCACAAGCAGCGGCAGGGAATGGACACTTCACTGCTCTCTACGCATTTCTAGTCCCCTCACACTACTCTCTCGCTGCCCACGACATGTCCTGTGACGGAGTAGTGACGGGAAAGAGTGCTGGGAATGGTAAGCAATCCCCCAGCCCCTACTTCTCCCTGTCTGTCTTGAGCTACATCAAAAACCTCATCCCCTCGCCACATCTCCTCCCTCGCCTTCCAACCCCTCCGTCTCTTTTCCAAGCTTCCTCTCTCATTCCTGTCGCATGATCCGTGCCAGTGGAACAGGCATGGGGAGGTGGACGTGGGACGTATGGTGAGGGGGAGCGTGACGTGACAAGCATGAGGCGATGTGACCGTGGGGCATTACTGTAAGGGGGTGTGTGACGTCACAAGCTTGGGGAGGTGGACGTGGGACGTACGGCAAGGAGGAGGGTGACGTGACAAGCATGGGGGGATTGTGGCTGTGGGACGTGCCTTTAGGGGAGGTGTGACGTGACAAGCATGGTGAGAGATGTGGCCGTGGGACGTGCTGTAAGGGGAGGTGTGACGTGACAAGCATGGGGGAGATGTGGCCGTGGGACGTGTTGTGTGGCGGGGTGTGACGTGACAAGCATGGGGAGGAAGAGTCGAACTACGATTGGATATCAGCTGGTATTTATAAAGGAAAAAAAAGTCAATCAGACTCTGCCAACAAAATGAACGAAATGATGGTTTGCCGCATCGAGAAAAAAGATGAAAGAGCGTTAGTAAAAATTTACAATACGGAAGTGAGTGGTTGAAGACATGAAGGAGGTCGAGGTATGGTTGGCTCAATGTCATGAAGAGTGCATCAAATGCCGTCTTGGGAAAAAAACAAGAGAGCGAGGAGCCAACCAGAAACAGGAGGGTTTGGAGAAAGGTGGTGAATGGATGAGATTGTCGCGACTCAGTTGGGTTTCCACACTTGTTCGTTGGTCTGTTGTCAAATGAGCCAGCTGGGTGCAGGTGGGAGAAGTTTGATACACAGGATGCGGTGGGGGTAAAGCTGTGAAAATGGTCGGTATGTGTAGCTGAATAAGCTCCGTGCTAAATCATTCAAGCTAAAGAACTAAGAGAAGAATATGAACGATTGTATGGGTATGACTGTTTGGACGCCTTGCCATCGGCGAACCTCTTGTGAGGATCATGTAAAGGAAGGTATAAATTGGATTGGGGTCGCCCGCGCCTCTTTTGGTGACACTGCATTGGAGTAAAATTAAAAGCATTTATCCCTGAAAGGGCGACTTGTACAATTGATCTGTCAAAAATAACACCGTTGGTCCAATAACAGGGTAAAACACTGGAATATACAGGATACAACGGTATCCGGGATAAGGAAGAGTCCTTTATACCTATCTGCCCAATGTGATTCAAACCACAGTGCGGGCTTCCTCTGTTGTGCTCTTTCCCTTGAGTTCAATTAGTCTCGGTAACTTTTTGACTTGAGAAGGAAACTCGGCTTGAGAACAGCCCGAGCGGAGCAGCGGCAGCCATCTTGAAGTGTTATACGTCCTAGGATTACTTTTTAAGGGGAAGGCTTGGAAGAGAGGAAATAGGGTTCTAAGCTCACAATGAACCCAGGAATTAGCCACATTTTGTAGACAAAAATTATGAATTGGTGCATTTGGGAGGACGTCAGAAAGGCTCTACCAACTGCTGCTGTGAGCACAAAAAAAAATCGTAGTGCTGATACAGCGAAACTTAGCTTGGGACGGCGCGCACAAGCTGCACGTGAGAGTCATAAAACCTTCTGAGTACATTCAACCGTAGTGCCATCCAATCCCGGTGTTTCCTTGCTTCCATTGGATGTATCTACACTACAGCCTGCCTCCTCTTTTTCTAATGTTATGCACGCACAATTTCTTACACATTACAGGATTTTTCTCGCCACCACCCACGGTAACGATGATATCCGCGCCCACATTCTCGTTTAACAGCTGTTCCAAACACTCGACCCAATGATTACAGCTCTACGGTATCACCAATTAACAGCCCTGCCCCTATAGCCCGGCTGTTACGCTCTGCATGCTAAGCAGCTGCACGTCCTCCCAATATGTTGTTCAGGATACTGTCTGTTCCGGGGCTCGCTAATGAAGTGGTCCGTTGAGCCGCTAGGACGAGACATCGAAAGACAAAGGAGGATTATTGAGCCAAGGAACCGGCCTTGGAGGTTCTGATTGGTGAATAATCAGTGCCAGCGTTTCTGTGGACGGCTCTGATTGGCGAATAATTAGTACAAACGTTGGGGTTGGGAGCTCTGATTAGTACTTGCCAGCGATCATGTAGAGGACGCTGATTAACACCTTATAAGTGCCGACGATGCTGGAAATGACGTTGATTGGCACATAATTAGTGCAAGCATTCCAGTGGTAGGCTATGATTGACGCACAATTAATGTGCTGCTACAGTGGCACCGATTGGTGCAAAATTAGTGTGTCACTACAGTGGCACTGATTGGCGCACAATTTGTGTATCGCTACAGTGGCACTGATTGGCCCACAATTTGTGGGTCGCTACAGTGGCACTGATTGGCGCACAATTGGTGTGTCGCTACAGTGGCACTGATTGGCGCACAATTTGTTTGTCGCTACAGTGGCACTGATTGACGCTCAATTGGTGTGTCACTACAGAGGCACTGATTGGCGCACAATTGGTGCGTCGCTACAGTGGCACTGATTAGCGCACAATTGATGTTTCGCTACAGGGGCACTGATTGGCGTACAATTGGTGTGTCGCTACAGAGGCACTGATTGGCGCACAATTGGTGTGTCGCTACAGTGCCACTGATTGGCGCACAATTGGTGCGTCGCTACAGTGGCACTGATTGGCGCACAATTGGTATGTCGCTACAGAGGCACTGATTGGCGCATAATTAGTGTAAGCGTTGCTGTTCCTTATACAGATCCCACAAACTTCATTTCTGACCCCCTAAACTCTACTCCCTGATCACCTAAATTCTACTCCGCAGTCACCCAAACTGCATTTACTTGTCCACCGAATTTCATCTCCGATCTCCTGAACTTCATTCCTTGATTCCTTGAACTCCACTCTCTCGTCCCAAACTTCATTCCTTGGTTCTTAGAACTCCACTCTCTTGTCCCAAACTTCATTCCTTGGTTCTTAGAACTCCACTCTCTCGTCCCCCTAATTTCATTCCCTGATCCTCTAAACTTCATTCCCTGGTCCCTGAACTCCACTCTCTAGTCCCCCAAACTTCATTCCCTTATTCTCTAAACTTCATTCCCTGATCTACTGAATACCACTCTCTGGTCCCCCAAACTACTTTCTCTTGTCCCTTGAACTCCACTCTCGTGTCCCCCAAATTTCAGTCCTTGATCCTTCCATTCCCTGGTCCCCCACACTTCGTTCTCTGGTCCCCGAATGTCCGCCTCATCAACTTCGTGTCCAACTTCATATGGAGCGGTAAGTCAGACTCGTAAGATAATGGCTCGAGAAGAGCGGAGTTTGATTGCTTAAGCCACCAGAACGGCTGCGCTGTGTGGGTAGCGAAGATACTTGTCAAGGCCCGCGGGGGAGGGGGGTGTTAAAGGCCGGTTCACACAAGAATGATTTGAACACGAAACTGTAAAGGCTGGGGGGGGAGGGGCGGGGTTATTGTGGGTGCGTTTTGTATCTTCATTTGATGCCTCTTTGCTCAGAACGGTTGAGTTGTTAGAGTATCTTTTCGCCACTGTACACGGAGCTTTTTTTTTTGTCGAGCATTTAAATGTTAAAATTATACAAAATTACCCTATGCATAATCATCGTAACAACAAGGATTTGCAAATTCCCCGTAACTCAACACAGTCCCAACTATTTTCAAAATACAGAGCTGCTAAGACTTGAAATTCGATTGGTGTAGATATCAGGACGAGTAGCAGTATAGGTACAGTAGCGAAAGAAAGCTAGTTTATGATTAAAGATAATAATCAACCTTCAATTATAATTTTTCGATCAACATTTGAACTCGTTAGAAATTTAATTGATATTATCCATAAAGAAGGGTCGTCCAAATATAAGGCCGTAAAAAATTTCCATATGAAGTAAAATTCCACGAAGGAAAAGTCTTGTTTGTTTTTTCGGTGAAAGACACCATAAACGACTTTTGTTTCGCCACAGTACCATTAGAAGTTAACTAAAATTATACATGTTTCCTGCTTAGCAATTTAGTTCCTCTATTCCTGCTTAGCAATTTTGTTCCGCTATCCCTGCTTAGCAATTTAGTTCCTCTATGCAATACCCCCTGTCAACTCGCATAGCACCCGTGATTCATTGAAATGCGTGTTACCTGTGCCCGTGTGACATGTCATGTCAACTATGTAATGTGTGTTACCTGTGCCCGTGTGACATGTCATGTCAACTATGTAATGCGTGTTACCTGTGCCCGTGTGACATGTCAGTTCAACTATGTAATGCGTGTTACCTGTGCCCGTGTGACATGTCATGTCAACTATGTAATGCGTGTTACCTGTGCCCGTGTGACATGTCATGTCAACTATGTAATGCGTGTTACCTGTGCCCGTGTGACACGTCATGTCAACTATGTAATGTGTGTTACCTGTGCCCGTGTGACATGTCATGTCAACTATGCAATGTGTGTTACCTGTGCCCGTGTGACATGTCATGTCAACTATGTAATGTGTGTTACCTGTGCTCGTGTGACATGTCATGTCAACTATGTAATGTGTGTTACCTGTGCCCGTGTGACATGTCATGTCAACTATGAAATGTGTGTTACCTGTGTCCGTGTAACATGTCATGTCAACTATGTAATGCGTGTTACCTGTGCCCGTGTGACATGTCATGTCAACTATGTAATGTGTGTTACCTGTGCCCGTGTGACATGTCATGTCAACTATGTAATGTGTGTTACCTGTGCCCGTGTGACAT
>SDVV010023056.1:0-12827 GCA_016164225.1 Gammarus roeselii | reverse complement strand
GTGCCTTATTGGTGATTCTATCGAATTCATAGTTTTTGAGGTTGATCATCGTTTCCCAATGGTCCGAGAATGAGATTTGTTGTGCTTTGCAAAACGATGCTATGCGATTGTTTAGAAATATCATCTTGCTCAATTTGTATTTACCTTGGTTTGGATGGGGCAGGATGCCAGTGTTATGGATGTTCGAGTGCGATCTTTTAACGTTTGTTAGCATGGTTTTATACCTTACCCATGTTTCTTCAGTCTGCGCCATCACGTCTTTTGCCCCGACTTGTAGTATGATTGGTTTAGAAGAAGGTATGTTTTCCTTTTTGATTATTCCTTCAATATCGTCAATTTTCAAGTCTGGTTTACCGATTATTTTTAGTTGGACTCTTTCTTTTCGCTGATTTGGTTTGATGGAGCTGACATTGTAGTCGCCAATCACGATAATTTCCTCGGGGATTTGAGAGTCCATTTTATCAGGCAACACATCGAAACGGTTGCTTGTATCAATTCGGGTGTGGCGGGACTGTCGCCCGAACAGTGATGCTTTGCCACTGACTGCTTGCCGCCTGTTTACTACAGTTGTGTAGAGTGTCTCAGCACTGTTGACCTTATTTTCTATTGATTTGATACGATCGTTGGTCTCTGAGTCTAGAACTGTAAGTTTCTTTGCCAGTTCCTAGTCTAAGTGCACTTGGAGTTCATTTACCCGATGCAGGGTTGTTTTAGCAATCTCTTTTGTTGCTTCTATTTCGCTATTTATCACATCTTTGAGTTCGTCGAATTGTTTCTGCACGCTTTTCAGTTCTAATTCAACAGCTAGCAGCCTTGTATCGGCGTAAATTGCATCTGCGTTGGGTGGGCCACCAGAAGCAGGAGTTAACTGTGCTTTCAGTTGTTTAATCTCTTCGGCATGTTGGCAGAATTTACAGCTCGCTATTTTGCACTCTCCGTTTGAAGACGTATTACGAGTATGCATAGAAGAGCTACCACTATACATTAGTTCGGGAGTGTACGATTGGCGGCTGGTTACACATTCTAGTTTCATCGCACGAGTCATCTTGAACTTGTTGAGTGAGCAGCTACAAATCGTGAACTTATAGACAAAGTGCTATGTTCTCTATCTTTGTAAACAACAGATTTGTGAATAATAGGTTTAACTGGTTTCTTGTAGATATGCAGATATGAATGTACTAGCTATAATTAGATACGGGGTGTGACGATTATATCGACGATTCGGAAGCGGAATTCAAACGGAATTCAAACATGCGGGTTGTGACGGTTGTATAGACGATTCGAAAACGGAATTAAAAACGGGATTGATACAAATGCGAGTGAGTTGAATGCCCGTTATCGTCGGATGCACTTTAGAACGAAATTAAAACGGACCCAATGCATGCGGGTTGTGGTTCTGTTACAAAGAGCCGGCCAGATTTGAGAGTGTTGACATTTGGAATCCTAATAACATCTTAAATACTATTTTAGACAGACAGGTAACACATGCGCAGCTAAAATATGAGATAAACAAACTAGAGCAGCATCCTAATAGTGCTGCATCCTAACAGAGGTATCCTAACAGGGCGGAATTACGTTTTCAAATTATACTTATGCAGAGGCATCCTAACAGTGCGGAAATACGTCTTTCAATTATAATTATGCTGCTAAATGTTCACATTCCGTATGCTCATACAGTCAATTACATTGATAAAGTACAGTCTGGTAATACAGCCGGAATGAAGATAAAATGAGTAAAGATAGAAATCGAGCTTATTAGAACACTAATGACAGTTTAAAAATTGAGCTACTATGCCATCAATAACACGGGTGAGAAATTTAGCTGATGGAACACTAATAACACTGGTTTGAAATCGTGCAAATGGAACACCAATAACACTGGTTGGAAATCGTGCCAATGAAACACCAATAACACTGGTTTGAAGTGGTTCTAATTTAACAACAATAACACTAGTTTGAAATCGTGCTAATGAAACACCAATAACACTGGTTTGCAATTGTGCTAATGGAATACCTATAACACTGGTTTGAAATCGTGCCAATGGAACATCGATAACACTGGCTTGAAATCGTGCTAATGGAACACCAACAACACTGGCTTGAAATCGTGCTAATGGAACACCAATAACACTGGTTTGAAATCGTGCTAATGGAACACCAATAACACTGGTTTGCAATCGTGCTAATGGAACACCAATAACACTGGTTTGCAATCGAGCTAATAGAATATCAATAACACTGGTTTTGACAGGGTATTTTTTTTCAGATGTTAGTTAGACAGAATAGGCCTCTTGTGGGATTAATTCCTTGTCATTACAATTTCCAGTACGTTAGTCTGAAGGTGCAGACGGAGTAGGTTACTTGAGGGACTGTTCCTGATCAGCACAACATCAACACGAGAGTTTCACCTAACAATCAGAATACGCACTCTATTAGCACTATAGTCGATATTGTCATCACATGCTAATAAAATAAAGTAAAGTACTTCTCGAGTGTGCATCGACGAGTACAACATACACGTAGACACGCACTGAAACAAGACCTGTTACTCGAATGAGACGTGTGTTGATAGTACTATGTTCCACAGCGGCGCGATGTAACGCCCGTAACAGCGCTGCGATGTCCCGTAGTAGCGGTATGATGTCCCTCAGCAGTGGTGCGATGTCCCGTGGCAGCGGTACGATGTCCCGTAGTAGCGTTACGATGTCCAGTATCAGCGGTGAGGTGTCCCGTAGCAGATGGTATGATGTCCAGCAGCAGCGGTATGGCGTCCCTTACAAAGAGCGGAGTGCGATGAACGCAATGAATTGCGGTGCGGGTGTGATGTGCAGGGTACGCAATGAACTGATGTGTAGAGAGTGGTGTGTGATGAACGCAGTGAACTGATGTGCCAGCTAGGGCAGGAAGCGAGAGGCTCTTACCGCATTGTTTGCGGTAAGCAGTCTCAAGTAGGGGTGAGGTTTTTGGGTGCATGGCTTACCGAGGCACCGAGACTCTGCGGTTTGCGCGCTTCCCGATAGTAGATGGGGAAGCCGAGCAGGGGAGGCCAGCAAGGGAAGTTCTACCCTTACACTGTTTGAATAAAGTAAAGTGGGCCTGATTGTCGCAAACACATAAACACTGTGTTTAGATGTGACCCACACTTCACTGAATAGTCCGAAGAACAATTTTAAAACGGCCTATTCAGCATTTGCCGCGTGTTATTGTTTAACACAGCAATTGAAGTGAATGAAATGACCACATCTATTATATAGCAGGCAGAGGAGGACTAGCCACACACTACCTCACCCCACGACCGTCAACAATGAACTGTGTTATCACCAGTGTTATCCTGACGTGTACCACTCTGTGCATTGTCCAGCGCTTTAGGCTGCCCCCGATTCAGTTGGAAATTGACAAATCGATGTGAATTCGTTGGTCGCGATGTGCTCATATGACTTACTTTGTTGGTATGTAATACGAGTCAACAACAGCACATACATATTGACGTTGTCACAGTGAAAGCTTATGAACAATATAAACGATTATTATGTGTCGTCTTAAGTACTTTTAACTAGAATACACATTCCATCATTTGTCTCTAATAATATCATTCATATTCTAAGTAAGCTCCGCCAGTCTCGTTGCACATCACATTGTTAGGTGAAAAAGAGAACGTACCTGCAGATCGAACCAATATGAGGCAGAAATGGTTATGATGAAGATATTTCAAAATTTCTACAATCTTCTCTACAAAATGGACAATTGGTAAGCAATAAATAGAGATTGTTTTCACGGCCAAGTGAAATTGAAATTATGAAATTTAAATTGAATACATATCCTGGTTTGAACCTATTTTTTTGAAATGTTGAAGATCATGGCTATTATTCCATGACGGCTGGCATCTAGGGTGTATTTGCTTTGCCTATATAAGAATCTGATTGCGGGCGACCGCTGTGAGCAGCTTACTGAAGTTGGAGGTGCCCGCGATCTTCCAATACAAGAACACAAATCAGTAGAAAAGCTACGGCCTCAGCGTTCACGACAGCGCTCTGAAAATTATTCAAACATGAATCTTTCTGAATATTTGTAGGATATGAGATACTTCATATCCCAGGAACGGGTAAGTCGCAACGTGCAAAGCTCATAAACTCCACAAATACTAACGCTGCGTGGATAAATAAAACTGTAATGAGATAGTTTGTGTTTGTTTGTAAATAAGAGAAGCAAAGCCTTTTGCAGTAGGTGTTCATGATAAAAGTTTTCCAAATATCCTTTCTAACCGGAAAAATTCAAATATTTCTCTGGATCTGTTCCGTCCTCGTCACTTCAACGATATTTGCCTCTCAATTTTCACTAAGGCTATTAGAACAGATTGATTTTGGCTAGGTTGGAAGCCCATGCGCCCCATACCGCGGCTAAGGATCACTTGAGCCTCAATATTAGATTGTCGGCACAGTTTATAGCTTCGTGTCAAATTATACAAACGTTTTCACCTATGACATCGCTTGCAAGCTTGCATATAAATGCCATACTTCACAATGACAATCACTTATAAGTCTCTTTCAAATGTTATTGATGTTATGCTTAGTTTCGATAAATATAAATTACTCTTGCTTATTCAAAAGCCGCTCACATGTTTCGTCTCCAACGCCCTTCGCATCTTAGATTGGCATCCATGTGCGGCGGTTCCCAAAGTTCTCATGTTTAGTTTAGAGCCCGTCACACCGGTCAGTGAGAATTCTTATTCTTTCTGTATAGTCGCACCGATAACATTCCGGATTACATAATTAATAGGTTAGAAAATGACACGTATTAAAACATCGATATGTATGTACATTGTGTGCATCAAATTTGTTGGAATAAAATGTAAATGCTTCAACACAAAGGCAGGGGAATAACACGTTGACAAAGTACTGATTGTTTCTTACTTGTAAACTAATCATTAACGCGAATGAATTAACGCGAATGAGCACTTGAACCCAATTTCGATACATCGTTCATAATTTCAATGAATTTTTCTACTTCAGTTATCACTCTAATTATACCCTAGTGGATATTTACAAATTTAAGAGCAGCATTGTCCCTGTAAAGTGTAGATGAACATGCATGTTTTTCACGAGTTAGTTTGAATCGTATTGTAGGGGCTCCAAGAGGAAACTCGAGTCATGGACATTGAATACACTTATCATTCATCAGTTGTAATTGAACAAAAAGTATTTCTTGTAACAATTTGCTAAGGACTATAAATGTTGTTACCCACATGTGGTGACGCTTCGATGCATAACATATACCTGAATGCAAGACGAAAAATAAATAAACATCGGTACTTATCAGCATGCATTCGATAGAACACGAGGGAAATTTCATCTAAGTTTCATGTTTTCTTTAAAGGTTTAACCAGTTCATTTACTCAATTTCTTGTTCAACAACTTCTAAACTCTGATGAGTTACATATTTATTTGCTGGTGTTCTGAAAATGCGTTGTCTTTTTTGGTCAAGTTTGACGCTACGATCGAGGTTTTCAGTTTCCCTTTAGCATTTTTATTTTCAATGTAAGCGTGTAAAATGTTTGTTGCTATCACATACTTTGGCCTCCGTAGCGAGTTAGGAGACCGTTGTATTGGATTGGTGTGAAAGTTTTTAAAAACATGAAATGGATTGTTAAGAGTTCAACAAAGTTGACTAGGTATTTGACACCAGACTGGCCATTATGATGAAACTGTTAATGCGGAAAAAAGATTTAAATAATTGGTGGAATATAAACTCCTGAAATAAAAATTGATCCCAAAATTCTATAAGGAAGAAGATCAAAAAATACTTGCATAAAATAGGTCTCTTTTATAGAAAGCCAGAAAAGATACAAAACATCCGATATTCTCGACGTTGAGCTCCAGAGCATGTAGGTTTACTAATGTGATTGTCAGCCATTTTGAAAATTTGTTTGTGAATGACAAGCTAAGGGTCTCAAAAGAGAAAGTTGGCATATAAGGTTTTGATACGTATTCGAACTGGATTGTATAAAGTACATGTGTGATTTCAGAAATTACTTGAGAATGATTTATCGAAAACAAGGCATATACATATTTACCGTCCACGTTTATTATTTACCATCAGGTTGAATAACATATGTAAAAAATGTTTAATTTATATTGGTCAATGTAATTTTTAAGCGCGACATTCAAAAACTTTGTTCATATTTACATTTTATCGTTTCATTCTCGAAATTAAACTAATTATATTTGAATTTAATTTCTCAGGCCCGAAATATTTTTCATGTTTCCTGCAGTTCAGAAAATAAAAACGTTTTCAAAATTCCGATGGATTTATTGCAACAAACGAGCTGTCGTAGTTATGCTGAGTGACGGCTTCATTATCAGAGGCGGTCATCGCCATCTGAGTGCAACGATTGGACAGAACAGATGTGCATGATCAGCGAGTCGAGGGTTTCTAGAGCTTATTCTTTTGTTTCATTCACGTAACAGATTAATTCAATCCTCGATAAGTGAAGTTCAATAAGCCATATTTGCTAGAAAAGGCTCACCGACGCCAATCTTAGTCCGATGAGAGTACAGTAGTGAATGAGAAACAACTTATTTCCGTGATCTATCGTAGACACACATTTCCACCATAGAAACTCAAAACATTTAATTTGATCCATTCCCACAAATAGCGATGGCTTCTGCGAAGTCCGTTCAATGTCAAAAGGCGTAACCAATTGGGTGACGCTAGTAGATCATTGTATTGGAAATGACAGACAGAATATTAGATGGTCAGATATAACAGTGCTTCTAATTACAGAGTTGGAAGGAGTATCAGTAAAGAACCCACATGGAGTTAATTGCCTTTATCAATATCCAATTCCACTCTCAAAAGTTAATGCAGCGACTGATTTCATGATGTCCACAGTCCCTGATATATTGACTAGGGCCTACGTATACACGATCCTGCCAATATAGACTTTTTTATTGTCAATTACAGCCAAACGGCACGACAACTTTGATAATTTTATTCATTAAAAACTTCTTATCAAATACATTTATAAGGTCTGGAGTTCAGAAAATTAGGGCCTCGGGCATGAGAAGATGCTGAAAATGTTCTGACCTAATTCCTTTGAATATTTAATTTCATTTCACATTTGTTTCACGAAGTAAAGCTTATTGTATTAACTTTATATAGAGCAAGAAGCGCGTGGCGAACGAAAGTTGACTACTTTATTAGGTAAGCATGTACGACAAGTAGCTCCCCTTGAATGGAAGAATTAGATACTTCTATGATTTCGTTAACTATAAGTAGATATTGGAGCGCCTAAACATGCCCTGTGAAGGTTTATAAAAAAGGATAATTAGCAGGGGGCGTGGGTTGGGCGAAGTCAATAATAAGGCGGTCGTAACCGTTTTCAGCGTACGGCGCGGACGTCGGAAGGAGGTGGGGGGGACGGGCGGGGGTTTCTCGTCCCCAGCTTTAGAAAGTGTCTGGGATATTTTATGGTTTGAACATTTATATTTATACTGTTTATTAATGTTTTATTGTACTTATTTGTTTTCTCCTTTAGATGGCTGCTTTGGGGTAAGCTTGGTTCCTTACCTATTCATCATATATCTATTCGATTATGGTAGGATTATACCTTCATCTCATTTTGGACGTTGGGTGGGGGTGCGGGGGCCCGATAAATATATGTTATTTCCCTATGAACAGCTTGCTCACTTACTGTTTGTTCATTATATTTATACTTTTTTGTTGGGGGTAGGAATATACTTATATTACATTTTGGAGGGGCTGGGGGTGTAAGGACCCTTAAGGTAAAAAGTTCATTACGCATCGGGAATTTTCGTCAAATGAGGCTGCTCCTAGCATTTATTTGTCGTATGAATATTTTTCCATGTCTGATTTGACAATATTTCTATGTTTTGAGTGTCTGTATCATTTTTTTTTTATGTCTGGATCAAATTTCTATATATTTTTGTGTGTATATCATGCTTGTATTCCTATCTGATTAGCGTATAATTGACTCATTCTGTAGCTGCTTGCTGGGTTCTTAGGGGTTGGATTGTGATATTTTGTGTTTATGTTGGTTTATCTATTTATAGTACATATTTTTTTAGAGAAATAGTATGATAGGTATATTTTATACCTCGATTCGCTGCCTTAGCCTGCGTTCGGCCCTGCTTGGTACCAGCCAGATGGGTGGATTTGGAGCAACGTTTTGTGTTTTCCATCAGTTTATTCCACTTTTTTATTCTATCTATAGGATCTACAAGAATAGTATTGCATAATAGTTTGGCAATTGGCGATTTGATGTTATGATTTTTTATGGATGCAGCAGCTTCGGTTTGAGAATCTGTCTACTCCATTACGCACTATCCAATTTTGAATCTGATATATCCGCATGTTCCAAATGTACTGGTTTCAAGCGTATACAGCATGTTCGAGAAGTCTCATCTCGTTTTTTTGTACAGTGAGTGTCGGTCGGATGCCCCCTTAGCGAGACTAGCTGGAGCTTACTTGAACAATATGGATTTATCGTAAGTTATTCAATTGTTTTATGTTTACATAGCAATGATCGGTTGGTATATGTTGAATTTTATTGTTTTTGGATTTTTGAATGGTTATTGGATACAATGATAAAAATTTAGGGTTATTTTAGGTTTGCATCTTCCATGTAAAACAATATTTTAAGCATAATTGGTCTGTTATTACATAAATCGTCGTATTTTTTATATCTCGAGAGTTTTAGTATGTTTCCTTCTGTTTTATATGTTCTCTGTAGAGTTTCCATCTTCAATGCAAGGCATTGGCTATTTTTATACGATATCGGAATATTTGAATATATTACGCTAATATCTGCAATGTAGAACATTATTTCATGTGTAATTTAGTTATATGTTGTATCATTTTAGTGTTTTAGTGTTTTGTATACGTCCTGTTACAGAGATTTAAAAAAAAAAATATAGCCAAAGAAGATTAGATTTGTTACAAACTTGGTCTTGTTGTTTGTTAATTGTAGTCATAACGTCATACTTCAATGTTCAGGAGGAGTTAAAAGAAACCCATTGGCAAAAGCTCGTTGCGTTTATGTTCATTTGCATAAGTAGATCGATTTACTTTGATGACTACCCTCGTATATTACAATTTTTCGCTATCCTACTTATGACAGAGTAGAAACTTTCTTAGATATTTTTGGTTTTGATATTGTTAAATGATTTTTTCAACGGTAATCATAGGTATATGTTTAAGAGGTGTAAATCCGTACTATATCTTTCTGGAATTTCGTCATTAAACCCTTGCAAGGGTGTAGTTTAACGTTTTAGAGCACGATTTACTGGATGGATTGGTTATGGTGTAGAGGAGGTTTACAGACTGTGGTAGTAGTTTGGAGTTCACCCAAATTCAACGTGAATTTTTTAAGTTCTTGTGGATATTGGTCTTTAGTTCCATGGGTTGTTAGAGAGGTTATGCGATGAGCTGCTGGTCTTCGTAGTGATTTATTTAGGTCGTCAGTGAACAGAAACCCATATTTTATGTCCACACTCTTTGTGACTCATGTCAGGCCCATTCTTGACAACTGTACCTCTGTATGGATTCCTTTTAATATCCAGGAAGCTGTTCAAAGATGATGGATTAGAGAGATGTATGGTATGTCTCAGGTATTGTACCATGGATGGCTGTCGCCTCTGAATTTGTTGTACATCAGGGATAGCTTGCCGAGATGTGACCAAATAAAGCATTGTAGAGTTCATTGTTATGACACAGTGGGCTTTGATTTGTCATACTTTAGACATAATATCTTAGTTGGGTATTAGTTGATGTACTTGATTATTGTTATTAATTACAAGATCGGTGATGTATATCGGCATCATGTATTGACTGACCATAACCTTCCATATTGGTGCAAGATTAATCTTCTGGGGGTTGGTATGATATACCGTAGCTATATCATACCTAATCAATGTTGCTTAGATCATAGTAGAGAAACTATGATCTAAGCAACACGTTTTTTAACGGTTATCATAGGAATATAACTGTATAAGATAGAAATTCGCCTAATTACATGTAGTGTTGAGTATAAATTTCGCTTAATTAGATGTACTGGTACCTAACATTGGTGTGTTTCAGCTCCTGATATTAAATCTGTGGAACTGTTTTAACTTTTCTTGGAGAACTGGTCTACCGGATTTGTATAGATTATTACTGTTAAAATACTTCATCAATTTATTGTACATCTCAATTATGTTATTTGGTCGCATACCTACACCAGATGCTCAATCCCGCATATCTTACTTTAATAAATGTATGTTGACCGTTTGCGGTTTATACAGTTAAAATTATTGCTTTTTTCATGTATTGTTTTGAGTTTTCTCTGAAATTCTGAATTTCTGACTTATTCGAGCATTCACTATACCCAATCTAGCATTTTTATTATAGATTTGTGATGAGAGGGCTGAGGTCACCAAATTCTAGAATATAAATCACAGTAATCATAGGAATGTATGTTTATTAGGTATAAATTCGTCCAATTTGTTGTAGTGTTAGGAAATTTTTATATTTTACGTCATGATATTGGATTTCGGTCCTGTTTTATGTTACCCTGTAGATTTAGTCTATCGGATTTGTATCTGTTAAAGTAAAATACAATCCATTCGTACATTGTGACTCTCAATTATATATATCGGTTCGAACGAATTGGTAGCTTCCAATCCATATTAGTCATGTTTTCATCTTTTCCTAGGACAAAAAATGACTATCACCTGCAGCATATATACTGATGATTTGCAAGTTCTATAATATTAATTCATTTTATTTGTTATAAGGGTATTTTTGGCATATATTTATCAGTATGTGCGTAAGTGTAGTTTCACGTAATGTTAGGTAATGGACCGCTAGTAGAATGTAGAGTTCAAATGATTATGTGAGCTCGCCGCATATCAGTGAGGATTATGGCTGTTGAAGCGATGGCAATGAATTTACACGTAATTTTCTTCAATATGTAGCCAACATTTTACTGTTGCAATGAGATATTTTTGATGTATTGTTGCATTTGTTGCTCGATTTCAGAGATGATCAGTTGTATGTCATGTTATATCGTTTATTATCTAATATAGGGTATTGGTTTACTATTTCTCAACTTGATTGTTTTCCTACCCTTTTCGTGTATTATAACGAATATTCCCTACATTCACATCTAACATTTCACTGTAGATCTGTTATGTAAGGACCGCAGTAAACAAAACCTAGAATATAAATCAAGCCCAAGGTTCAAAATTAGGGATTTTATTTCAATGTATGACAAAATTGACCAGAAAAATCAATGAATACAAAATGGCTGCCATGCACTGCCAGATACGGTAATACATAACAAAGCTTTGAAACATTTAACTTACATTGATAAAAGTTTTTTCATTAGAAATAATCCCATGTATGATCTTCGCAACAATGCGGATTTGCAAAATCCCCGAAATTCGTCAACACAGTCCCAACTATTTTCAAAATACAGAGCTGCTAAAACCTCGAATTCGATTACCATAGATATAAGGACTGCCAGAAGTATTGCTACCTTCAAACGTAAATTAAAATTATACCTGTATGAACTTGTACGTGCAGAAACTTTTGAATTGTAATTTACTTATGCAATGCAATTTTCTGTGTCAACTAGTTGTGTTTCAACATTTCATCTATAGATGCTTTCATTCTGTATATATAAATTTTCTCTCGCCTCACATGCTCAAATTTCAAATCATCTTGTTCATGTGTAAATCCGTCCATTTAGTGTACCCATAGATTATGACTCATTGAACATTTAATTCCAGTGTGCATTGGTAAATATGTCATGCTAACAATGCAGTTAGTTTTAAATTGGTGCCATCGTACGCCAAACAATGTATGAGTAATGTAATAGACAACCTCATGTCGGACATTTTCTGCTCTCAAGCTTAGTAAATGACAGTTGGAACAGTAATTAGTCACGATAAAGTAAACGTCAGTGATCAGACTTACTCTGCTTATTTTTCCTGAAATCAATGATCCAATTTAATGCTTGCATCTGTCCCGACAATTTAAAAGTGGAGAGTAGAGGATGTCCTCCAACAATGTCCGTAGGTTGGTCCTTACTCCTCAACCCTAGTTTTAAGTTAATATAAAATTCACCTAGGTCGCAAATGTTGTCTTCAGAACAGCTCACGCTGACGAAGACTTGGTACGTATCATCTGTGTATTCTGATATTTCTGTTATTTTGTCAACATGTCATTATACCTAAATAAATTTTAAACCATTAAATCCTTTAAATCCTTTGATCTGTGATGTCCATAGAACTATGTCCTTTGCTTATGTTACAAATATTTAATGTGGATCAGCTTCACGTCATGTTAGGATAGAAGATCGAATCATCATAACCTAACCTATTATAGCCAAGATTTATGTATTATTGATCGAGTTTTCGTGCTTTCATACCTATTTTGTTTTCATAGATTTATGATATATTCATATCCAACCTCTCCACTTGAAATATTTTTTTAACATAACAACAACAGTTTGAATACACTAATCCTAATTTTGATCTGGCCAAAAAAAAATTGCAGATGTTGAGATTCCAAAACACTATCGATATCTCCGTTTTATGTTTGGATGAGACTCAACAGGTAGCTTCCAATAAAACTAATTCACTTCATTTGTTGCAAGGTTTTTGAATGTGAAACAGTTTTACGGGTTGTTAGGTATAGAGATCTGGTCGATCTAAGATAACCAATCCAACAAATTATTATTCATTCCTGATACACTTTTTTTTCCATACCTATGTATGGTATTTTTTCATTAATATATGCGCTATACATATCAAATCACTCCACTATAT
>SDVV010023055.1:0-12828 GCA_016164225.1 Gammarus roeselii | reverse complement strand
TTTAAATTGCGTAGCCCATTCATGCCTTCTTTTTTATTTTGCTCTTTGAACTTGATGGAATCAACCGATTATGATCGGAAATAAGATAGCAGACATTTTTTATCATACATCAATTGCCCACACCTGTTATATGCACAAAAGAAGGAGAAAATGATCAGTCTGGTGCTGTAAGTCTTTATTTGCATAATGTACATGTGTCTTAGATTCTACACAACTTATAAGTGCCGCTGATGCAAGATATATTCAAATTCTCATCATAATACAGGCGTATAAAATTATCCACACTGTGCCGTACGTCTTCGAAGTGGCCACGCATGCATACAGACATACATGTCTTTTTTCTCACTATAAAATGTACACAACTACTTAATTATGGTAACTTAGATACTTCGAGGAATAATTTCAATGATATGTGATATGTACAGTAGCGAGCGAAAATTCGCTTATGATTTAAAACTAAGTGAAATCTTCAATGTCCATTTTCCGCTCTATATTTGAACTCATCGGAAAGTTGATTAATTTTACGAATTAAGAGGCTTTGTTCACACATAGTACCGTAAGAAATTTCTATATGAAGTTGAATTGTACGTGGGGAAAGTCGAATTGGTTTTCCCGATTACAGACTAACCATAAACGAATTTTTGCTCGCTACGGTACCTTCATTCTAGTCGTCTTAGGTATTGCCGAGGCCCTTTGGTATTGATGTGATTTAAAACCATTTTTTTCATTCCAGTTATGCTTTGAAAAATTCACTGACTCTTAGAAGTCGATTGCTTGTTTTTCAACCTGAATACAAGTTTCGTTTAAAAATGTAATCAAAATGAATCATTCGGTACGAAATAAGTTATTAATTTTAAAGTCTTTTAAAGAACATAACTATTTAGCTATTTAGTCAAGACGACATACCTGGTATTAATTTCTATCGAATAGTGGCTCATATGAAGAACACAATTTATTAATTTCTATCGAATAGTTGCTCCTATGAAGAACACTATTTATCAGTCTCTATCGAATAGTTGCCCTTATGAAGAACACTATTTATCAGTCTCTATCGAGTAGTTGCTCTTATGAAGAACACTATTTATGTATATCTATCTAATAGTTGCTCATATGTAGAACACTATTTATTGATTTGATCCTTTTCTCGGTCTACTTCCCGTTGCCTTTCTTGGGGCTTCCTAGAGCTCGAGGTCCGCAAAAGCCTCAAGTTCAACCATAGGCTTGAGGAGTTAGTTAAGTTGAACCTATGGTTGGGCCCCTATGCTCTGTGTTCAACCCCGGATCGCAGACAGGGTGTTGTGCTCATTCATGTACTCTTACTCTAAGAGCCACTTAATCATTTACTTTCCATTCTAACTCAAGTTTCAGGACCCCTGATTACTGCTGGCCTCATGCGAGGGATGCCGGCTGGAAGGTCACAGGCGCGTGTTCTAGAATTCCCCTGGGGGAGAGGAGGCGGTACCGTAAAATTTCGAGGTCAATACTGCATTAGCTGATCCAGGACTTTATAACAATTTAAAAATCCCAATGAGAGCTGGACTCCCTCCTTCCATGAGTATGCGCCTGGAAGGCCCACCGGCCTCACTCCCCTAGGCTGGCGTGTCCGTAGACTGTTGGGAGGGGCTCTATGGCGGACTGTCACAAAGGGCACGTAGGAGGCGGGTAGTGGGGGAGCCGTGCAAAAAGGCCCGCAGTGGTGATGAAACAGGGCCGCTCCATGGGTGGGAGGAAATATGAAGGGGGGCAGCAGGTAGGAGGGCTGAGGAGGGTGCTGGTGTCTGTTCCTCGAGGGGAGGGACCTCTACTGGCCACAGCAGAAAGCTCTTTCTCCAGACCACCTCCTCCAACTAGATTGGATCGCTGGCGAAGTTGATCTAATTGCATCTGGTTTTGGCGCTTCCACTTGGTCCTGGAAAGAGGGGAGAAGACAGGGTTGGTTAAGTTGCTTCGAACAACTGAGATCTGGAGAAGAAACTCTCAACCTGAATACGTGTAGTTTTTATGGTGCCACCAAATGTGTTTTATTAGTTCGATCTCCATCTTTATTTAGTTTATTTTTGTTTCAGCTGCGCTCATATTACTTGTTTGTTCTTTATCAATGTTATTAAGGATCTGGGTATACTGAATTTGAACATCTCAAATGAAACTGGTATTGTCGTTGCATAATTATAAGTTGAAAACGTATATCTGCACTGTTAGGGCAAATCTGTTAGGATGCCGCCCTGTCAGAAGGCCGCTCTTGTTTGTTTTCCCTATATCTTAACTGTGCACGTGTTATCTGTGTGTCCATAACCGTATTTTAAGATGTTACTTGTATTCAGATTTTTAACATTGTCAAATGTGACCGGTTCTCTGTAACAAAACCACAAGTATCTTGTATCAGGTAGTATCATTGTATTGTACCAGTTTACATCTTGCAGCTTAGAATCGTGCTATGATTTCATAACACCCCATTTACTGAAATGTAATTAATTTTTCCGTCATCTTCTGATACTCCGCCGGTCATGGCTGGTACAAGGCTGGTGCTAAGAATCATGATATCATTCCCACAACATTGAGAAGAAGACGGGAGCAGCAACGCATTAGTTTAGCTTTGCATTCAACCTAAATCCCGCAATAGGAAGTTACATTGCGCTAACGCGCATCCGACTCGCATTTGCATTAATTCCGTCTTCGAATCGTTGAGATAATCGTCACATCCTGCATATAATTATAGTATTGCATTCATATCTGCTGTCTACAAGAAATCATAACAAATAAAACTCAAGCTAACGGTCCATTTTCCCACCGGTAAATTCTATACCGGTCAAAGATGGTTCAGGCTAAGCTAGAATGTGGCATCTGCCGGATCTCGTACGCCCCCAAACTACTGGATTGCAATAGCTCTTCTGACTCTGCCAGAACTTTGCCCAGCAGTCCCTCAAATGGGGGATGCAAGACAGTGTGTTGTAAACTTTGTCAAGCGGCAGAGGAAACCAAACAACTGAAAGCACAAAACAGTCATACCTCCAATAGCTAATTTATAACAGAGACAGTCAGCACGGATACCCGATTGCTAGCTGTTGAATTTAAATTGGAAAACGTGCTGAAACAATTTCACGATTTTAAAGATCTGATAAGCAACGAATAAGCAGCAGTCAACGAAACTGTCGAGGCCACCCAAAATCAAATGAAAGAACTCCAAGTGCATGCACCTAGACTCCAAATTCGCCAAGAAGCTTTCAGCTCTAGACGCTGAAACGAACGATTGTATCAAATCGATAGAAAAATCAGTCAAAGATTGCGAGGCACTGTACACAACTCTAGTAAGAAGGAGGCAGCCACGCAGTGACAATGCAACGCACGTTGGGCCACAGTCTCACCACTTTCGACCCAATACGCGTAACTGATTCGATGTATTGCCCGATGAAATGGTCTCTCAGAATACAGAGGAAATTATTGTTATTGGTGATTACAATGTCACTTTCTTCAAATCAAATAAGTGAAAAGGGAGAATTCAACTGAAAATATTCGGCAAAGCAGACTTGAAAATTGATGAGGTTGAAAGCATAATTGCAATACAAAAGATACATTCATCTAAGCTAAGCTACAAGTCGGAGCTAAAGACGTGTGTAAACGGAATCGACATGAAAAAGGTATGAAGCCATGCTGAACAACATCAAACCTTCACACGCGAACCTCCATATAACTGGCATCCTGCCCCATTCGAACCAAAGTAGATACAAGTTAAGCAAGATGATATTACTTAACAATCGCCTAGCAACTTTCTGCAAAGCCCAGAAAATCTCTTTCTCTAACCAGTGGGATACGATGATTGACCCAAAGGACTTTAATAGAATCACCAACAAGGCTCGCATTAATGCGTATAAACTTAATACCATCGAAAATATCCTTAAAAACATCGGCGCTGATCTTGTCACCGAAAATAAGTAAGAAAAACTTAATCGATATCATACCAACAACTCCTCCAGCAGTGCCCAACGAAACGACCCAATGGCCTCCGCCCGTTTCAACACAAGATACACAAAAAATACGAGAGCCCATCAAAACACCACCGCAGGTCCTAGCAAAAAAGTTCCTGTCATCAATCCAGTTTAGAATTAGAGGCAGTAGTCGCAGCCCCGCTAGTACAACCCGTGTAAACAAAATCGAAAATCTGGGCTCCGACACAAGGCCTCAGAGTAAAAGCAAAATAAGTCAAGCAAATCAATTTAATATGACTTATGGTTCTCTCAAATGTTACTACGTGAACGCTAAAAGTCACCGAGACAAAATCGAAGAATTAGGTATCCTTGCAATGAATGAAAGTATCGACATAATAGAAATCACGGAATCGTGGATGAAATTAAACACCAGGCATTATTTAGGCGAATTTACTCTTCCCGGTTACTCCTTATTTCACAAAAACAGAAAAGGCTGAGAGGGCGGAGGAGTGCGGCTTCTCGTGAAAAACACTGCAAATATTAGAAGTCACTATTCCAAACAACAGTCACGAGATGGTATCAATCCAAGTGGTCGGTAAACATATAAAATGTCAAATCACTCTCGTCTATCGTCCCCCTAAAAGCAAGGTTGCTGATGATATCGATCTTTACAACACCCTCGTCGATGTCGTTACAACACAACACAGTATTGTGTTTGGCGACTTCAATATCCCCGACATTGATTGGGAAACAGACGAATGCACCGCCACCGACCAACGTCTGATTGATTTTGCAGACGATAAGTTAATGACCCAAATGGTGAAGACACCTACAAGAGGAAGCAATATTTTTGATCTCCAATTTAGGGCAAGCGACTCTCATGTCACGAAAGTCGAAGTAAGCGAACCACTCGGAACTAATGACCACAACTGTATGCGTTTTTCGATAATGCTTGAGTTCAAAACGTCGACAAACTGCGAAAAAGTTCCCAACTTTAGACTAGCTAATTTTGATAGCTTAAGAGAGTCAATGGCGTCAGCAAATATAACCCTCGGACAAGATGTCAATCAATCGCTAACAATTTCTTAACTGCAATTAAAAATATTGAATATGAGCATATTCCGATTAAAAACAGGCGAACAGCAGTCTATCAGCCAAAGTATTGGAAAGGAAAATTGCAGCGCCTTCAATCAAGAAAGAAATCAAAGCTCTCGATAAAACAGCGACATCCATATGACATCGTAGCAAAAAATGAACACAACATCAGCAGAAGAGGTCTAAAGAGGGTCCTGAAACGTAAGAAGAAAGATTATGAAAATTAAATTGCCGCCAATGTCAAAACTAATCCAAAACAATTTTTTAGTTATATTTCGAGCAAAAAAGTTCAAGTTTTGTTATTGGTCCTCTCGAGAACGATGTTGATGAGCTAGGAACGGACGACACCAAAATGAGGGTTTTACTTGATGAATACTTTTGTTCTGCATTTACGTTAGAGAATTAGGGTATTCCTAATCCTGAGGATATCATAGCGGCAAAACGAATTGAAGCCCTCAACACATTGAGCTTTTCCCCGCCGAAATAATTAAATATTTAGTTAAATTGAAAGTCACAAAATCTCCAGGTCCAGACCAAATCCATCCCAGATTTCTAAAAGAGAGTAGAAACGAAATCACCGAATATTTATCAAACATTTTCACTCAATCTTTCACAAATGGCACCTGTTCCTTCAAATGAATATAGGCCAAAATTACCCCAATTTTTAAAAAATGGGACAAAAAGTGTCCCGGCAACTACCGTCTAATAAGTCGCACCTCAGTCATTGGCAACTTGATGGAAAGTTTGATAACGGATAAAATTACAGAATTCTTCGAATCAAACAAATTGATTGACGACTCTCAGCATGGCTTTAGGCACAACCGTTCTTGTCTTGCGAACCTGCTAGGTTTTTTCATAAATATAATTGAAATTCACGACACAAAATCTCAATCGATATCATTTACCTTGACTTTCAAAAGGCCTACAAGAGGCCCCCGGGTTCTCTGCGAAGCTCCATGCACTCGAACTAGCCATCTCTATTGCAAAAACAGATCGCTTCTCCTAATACGTCGAATTCTCAGACAGTCTGAGTGTCCTCACCCACCTTAAAACACTGCACTACGAACATCCCGTTCTACGTGAAATGCAGCATGATCTCTTTGTGATTTCCGTGACGAGTCAGGCAGTTGAATTCTGCTAGATTCCCGGACACACGGGAATAAGAGGAAACGGACTTGCGGACACGCTTGCTAAACTGGCATCTACTCATCAAGAACAATTTTTCGCAATACATTACCGGGACTGGTTCCCTATCATCATGGACAAAAATTGCTTTCAGTCAAACCATCAGTCGGAGAACGGGAAACAAAGCTCATCAACAGAAAAGACCAAGTGTTCATCAACCGCTTGTGCACGGGACACACGTGGATAACTCACAACCACCTGATGGATGTCGACACAGGACCAAACGCGCCACCTTGCCCATGTTGCCACCAAGTGGCTATCAGCGTGAAACACTTACTGATGGGTTGCAACGCACTTGCGGCAGCCCGACGAGCGTTCTTATATCTCCCGTGTAACCTACAAAGCCTACTCACTGACCCAGCCAACTGTGAAAAGCTTAGCGCATTCGGAAAACACACCGAACTATTCGAAGCTGTCTAAACCCCAAACACCTGTCCAAGTGAGGCGGTCTCCACCCCAATACCCTCAGAGATAACAATACATATACGAAGATACACGTCAACTCTTTACTCTCTTGTACGCGCTAGTACGCGAATATGCCACAATTGAAATATGTACTTGGTTTCATCTTGACATGACTAATATTTTCGCACGCGAAGCCGTGCGAACTTACCTGAATCAATGACGGTCGCGCCCTACGGGGGAGCCTATAATGACTCACGTTGGGGTTCCGGTGGAAATGAGGCTCAAATCAAATCGAATTCAAACGGCCTTTGATAAAGTCCCTCACAAGCGCCTAATTAGTTAATTGCATAGCATCGATATTCGAGACGAGCTTAATAACTGGATAAAATGCTGGCTTACGGACAGACGGCAGCGAGTTGTACTTAACGGAGCTTCCTCCCCCTGGGGTAATGTTACAAGGGGCGTGCCTCAAGGATCCGTGTTAGGTCCAGTTCTCTTTATAATTTTCATTAACGATCTCGAGAGCAACGTACTGTCAAGTATTAGAAAGTTTGCAGACGATACTAAGATCGGAGGAAAAGTGCAAACTGAACTAGAGTGTCAGCAGATCCAACTGGACTTGAACAAAATTGTTGATTTATCAGAAAAGTGGTAAATGAAATGAAATGTAGACAAATGTGAAGTTAAGCACATTGGTCCTTATAACCTCGAACAAGAATATTCAATGTCCAGAAATAAACTCATTCCTGTCACCGAAGAGAGAGATTTAGGTGTCATCGTTAGTAATGGCTTGAAAAACAGCAAGCAAAGTAACGATACTTCCAAGAAAGCCAACAAAATGCTAGGTATGATATCCCGCACTATCTCGTACAAAAACCAACTCGGTATGCTCAAATTATTTAATGCATTTGTTAAGCCGCATCTCGAGTATACCGTTAAATTCTGGTCTCCATTTCTTAGGGGCGCGCCCTACGGGGGAGCCTATTATGACTCACGTTGAGGCTCTGGTGGAAATGAGGCCCGAGTCAAATCAAATCCATTTCTTAGAAAAGACGTTATTAAATTAGAGAACTTTAAACGTATAGCTATCAAACTCATTCCTTCGCTGCGGAATAAATCGTACGAAGACAGGCTACGTGAACTCTATCTTTATTCGACAGCGAAACGTCGAGTCAGATGTGACATGATCGAGGTGTGGAAGATTATGAAGGGTAAGGAAAACGTTGACCGAACGAGCCTTTTCACTCTAGATACGAACAAAGTGACTAGGTACAATGGATACAAAATCATTGGGAAACGTTTCTCACTCGACATCACGCACAATTTCTTCACGTATAAAGTTGTCGAAGAATGGAACAAATTTCCAGCGGAGGTTATGAACAGCAATACAATCAAAACGTTCAAGTTGCGGCTCGATAAGTTCGACATAAATTGCCGATAACTAGCTAAACCGTTCCCTTTCCTGTTGTTATAAAAACAGAAATGTCACACGAGGCTCTCTTAGACGTTCTATTTCAGAACTAACCCTCTTGCTATAGAAGGGCAACCTATTCGTATTTGTATTTGCTTCCATGTTCCACCGGAATCCCAACGCGAAGTTAATGCAGACTCCCCCGTAGGGCGGAAGTGCAACCTAGTTTGGGTCCATAGACCTGTTGTTGTCTTCCTACACTTGTAAACCAATTACGTAATTTAATTTTGGAAGAGTTCGATTGAAAACAAGTTGTGATATCCCATTATCAATGCGTTCTTTTCATTATAGGCGGAAATTTCTTTCAGCGTCTGGGTTTTTGTTCATCACCTGTTCTGCTATCACGAATTGGCTCACCGTCTTGACCTTAGTTTGTCGTCATAACCTTAGCTCACCGGCTTGACCTTAGCTCGCCGTCTTGACCTTAGCGCCGTCTTGACCTTAGCTCATCGTCTTGACCTTAGCTCGCCGTCTCGACTTTAGCTCACTGTCTTGACCTTAGCTCGCCGTCTTGACCTTAGCTCGTCGTCTTGACTTTAGCTCGCTGTCTGGACCTTAGCTCAACGTCTTGACCTTAGCTCGCTGTCTTGACCTTAGCTCGCCGTCTTGACCTTAGCTCGCCGTCTTGACCTTGGCTCGCCGTCTTGACCTTAGCTCCCTGTCTTGATCTTAGCTCGTTGTCTGGACCTTAGTTCGCCGTCTTGACCTTAGCTCACCGCCTTGACCTTAGCTCACCATCATGACCTTAGCTCACCGTCTTGACCTTAGCTCACCGTCTTGACCTTAGCTTGCCGTCCTGACCTTAGCTCACCGCCTTGACCTTAGCTCACCGTCATGACCTTAGCTCACCGTCTTGACCTTAGCTCACTGTCTTGACCTTAGCTCGTTGTCTGGACCTCAGCTCGCCGTCTTGAACTTAGCTCACCGTATTGACCTTAGCTACCGTCTTGATCTTAGTTCATCGTCTTTATTCTTGACCGTAGCTCAACGTCTTGACTCTTGACCGTAGCTCACCTCCTGTTCCGGCATCGCATTTCGGCTTTCGTATCTCAGCTCACATGTTCTGGTCCCACGTCTCAGGTCCCCTCATCTGTTCTATTGCCACGTCTTTGCTCACCTCCTGTTCTGGTCCCAAGTCTCTGGTCACCTCACCTGATCTTTGCCACGTCTTTGCTCACCTCCTGTTCTGGTCCCACGTCTCAGGTCCCCTCACCTGTTCTTTTGCCCCGTCTTTGCTCACCTCCTGTACTGGTCCCACGTCTCAGGTCACCTCATCTGTTCTATTGCCACGTCTTTGCTCACCTCCTGTTCTGGTCCCACGTCTCAGGTCACCTTACCTGTTCTATTGCCACGTCTTTGCTCACCTCCTGTTCTGGTCCTACGTCTCAGGTCACCTCACCTGTTCTATTGCCACGTCTTTGCTCACCCCCTGTTCTGGTCCCACGTCTCAGGTCACTTCACCTGTTCTATTGCTACGTCTTTGTTCACCTCCTGTTCAGCTAATATGCTTTACATCGCCAACATTTAGCTCACCTCCTGTTCTGGTACCACGTCTTGACCTGCGTCTCCGACAGGCTAAGCGCCTCCGCCACATCAGACCTGTCGGCCACGCTGAGATACTTCTGAAGACGGAACTTGCGCTCCAGGAAGGCGAGTTGCGCGTGAGTGAAGGCCGTCCTACGGCGCCGGGGCTTCTTCCTGCCATCTCCCTGTGGGAAACAGACGATTTCGAGGCTGAGTAGGTGGCGCATCTATCCTGTACACTTTTGATTCAGGTGAAATGATGTTTAAAAGTTTTTAAGGTAACTGGTTTGTGGTGCGAGATATAACACAATCATGCCTCTGCCACACTCATATACGGGTTTAGCCGACATCCTCCTGACTGTGGCGTTATCTTTCGAGTACGCTTCCTCCCGCACCCCAAGGAGTGAGTGGCTACCATGACGTCAGTCGTTTACACTGGGAGCAATGATACATGCCAAGATAATTACCCTAAGAAACATTCAATAGATAAAATTATATACATCTGTAGGTATCGAAAAGGGATTGTTGACGATTTATCAAGCTAGGAATCGATGAAATCAAACTCCATACCAAGAGTTTGGAATTACTAAATGTGCTCACATAACACTAAATATTTCTGTTAGAGAATTTGCTGTAATCCGACCAAAAGACGTGGGTTAAATAATTTTGATCTTCTACGTGGTATCTCACATCACAAGTTATCGTCCTCATTATTGCTTCCTATCATGAGCTCTCCTCAAAATATCTCCTCCAGACCGGAGCCCGCTACAGTTACTCGCTTTGAAGCTCATGCTCGAGCTGCCTCGGCTAACGACGTCCTCGAGAGCGACCCTCGAGTTGAGCTGACTCGAGTCAGGGGCTCCTTGACTGGTGCTCAGCTCAAGTTCTCTCAAGACCCGACCATTTGACTCCCACTCAGAACACCAAACCGGAGTTTAACTGCAAAATATGACCGAAAACGTCATATCTCGTGCCTCTGGCAACGTTCGTTTTGATTCGTGTGCAATCTCGTGCCTGTGGCAACGCTAGTTTTGATTCCAATGCAACCGCCTGCCTCGGCAACGCAGATTTGGATTCATATTCAATCACGGGCATCTGACAACTATTTTCCTCATCTTTTCAGAAGACCCGTTTTGCTGCGCGGTTTCCCTTAATTCTTTTCTTTCTAACGAGAAAGCGTGTTTTTGTATAGTCCTCATAAATGTTCTCTATTAGGCTGCGTATTTTTTTGTTGTGGCTATAACTGTCGACTTCGTTCACGAAATTTCTCGTAGTTGTAGGCGAACTTAAATCGCATTTTTTTGTATCATGTAGATACATTTGTTCAACCATTGTAAGTTACGTCGTTAAATGACAGATTTAAATATCCTTTCATGTACCTGATAATATTACAATTGTTTGAATGTATTAAGTAATTAGAAATGTGGCGGTGTTTGGTTCCACAATTCCGGTCTGAGGTTGTGTACTGTACTCTAGGCTGTATACAACTTATTTAAACATCACTTTTATTGGCTTATCTTGGATCAGTTATTATTTTGCTAAAAGTTTAAATGTAATGAGTAATCAAAGTTTTGGGTATATGTGAACTTTTAATACGCGTCAATACGTCAATTGGTACTTTCCAGATGCTACAATATTATTAACAAACCTATTTCAATGACACACGAACCTACATATTCGCTTTGAGACCGCTCACCAAAACCTTTACGGGTTACAGATTGAGGAACTCGCGCTGATGTGCAATCACAGGGTCGAACCCCGAACATACGGTTCTACGCTTCATTTATGTTTAGGATGAAGTTTTCTCAAAAAGAAAAGTGACCGTATACGCCAAAACCATCTTTCTATAACATAAGCATGAGAACTTGACAAGTGTGGGAGGCTTTGAATGTACCTCTCAAGAAACTTGTATTCTGACACTTGTCTGTGTGCAGCAGCCAAGAAAAATGGTGACTATGTTTCTACTTACTATAAACCTCACAGTGTACATACATGTCATACACACAACTATGTATACGCGAGGGATGGTCTTCACTGCTGTAAAATCTCGCAGAAAACCTACTTTTCTGAGCCCCCATTATGGGACTCCTTAAGCGGGCCTCTCTTGTTACTCCCGCAGCCGTCTGCTGTGTGCGTGTTGTCTTGAGCAAAACTCTTCCCTCCCCTTTACGGCAAACTTTGTGAGGGAAGCCCTCATTACTCGGCCACTTGACCTGTGTAATGTACTGATAATGAGGTGCTTTGGCCGGTCTTCGGGCTGCATGGGAGACTCTTTTAGACGAGTGCTTGGCGAGGGGACGGGCTGCGATTTGTTACTCTGTCATCAGCAAATGAGAGCGCATGCGAAGGAGCTCTAAGGTGTTTCACTAGCGTGTGTATGTGATCACACGCAAGTGGTTTAAGCTTTGAAAGGTTTAAGGCATTGCATCAGCGTGTGTATGTAACTACACGCAAGTTGTATAAAGTATGAAAGGGATTGAGCTCTTTATCAGCGTGTGTGTAGTTACACGCAAGTTGTAACCTCCGGTGGAAATGAGACTCAAAAAAAAGAAAGAAAAAAAGTTGTATAAAGTATAGAATGGATTAACCTTTAATCACACGCGAGTGGTACGCCTTACAACTTATTCGTAGAGTCCCTCATTTTCCGAGGACATACGAAAATATAACCTTTTATTCTTGCAGTTAGTCACGAAGAGTTTGCGCTCGTACAGGCAGCTTAGCGAATACTGTAGCAGCATTGGGCTGTATTTATAAAGCTTGAGTTAAATATTTCCACCTTAAGGATTCGTAATAACATCTTACTTCGAATTCCAAGTGATACGTGCTACAACAAGCTTAGTATAAATACTTTCATTTTAACGTATGAGTTGATTTTTAGAAAGGGTTTGCCCATCTCCACTTTAAAAGAGAGAGGCATTATTAATCAACAACTGTATTCTCTGTTATTCAGTTCTCATTCGTTTATAGCAGTTACAGCGCGCTTATTGCATGACTAGTTTCATTTATGATTTTAGCCTACGACTGAGGCTTGCAGTTCATGACTCCATGGGTGAACTGCTAGCAATCGTCATCAATCCTGATCAATGGGACTGAGGCTTGCAGTGCATGACTCCATGGGTGAACTGCTAGCAGGAGTCATCAATCCTGATCAATGGGACTGAGGCTTGCAGTGCATGACTCCATGGGTGAACTGCTAGCAGGAGTCATCAATCCTGATCAATGGGA
>SDVV010023054.1:0-12828 GCA_016164225.1 Gammarus roeselii | reverse complement strand
TATGTATATGTATGTATATGTATGTATATGTATGTATATGTATGTATATGTATGTATATGTATGTATATGTATGTATATGTATGTATATGTATGTATATGTATGTATATGTATGTATATGTATGTATATGTATGTATATGTATGTATGTATATATATATATATATATATATATATATATATATATTCCAACCCATTCTTTACGCATTCATATTTATTGCATACTTTCTTGCTACCTCCACACTGATATCTCTCCTCCCTAATTCCTGCTGTATGTTATCCAACTGCCTAAACTTTGGGCCTACATCCACTTACCTTTGCTTTCATCACCCTTTTCACCAATCTCCAATAATCCATCCTCACCATATGTCCAAACCACATCCAATCATGTGATATTCTGTTTTCTAACTCTTGTAACATTCCTGTTTGAATCAAACTAAATTGTTATTATTCTATTCCTACAGTGGAATGCTGTTGAATCATTATTGATTCTATCCCTTTAATGGAATGCTGTTCAAATATTTTTCGTAGCTTGGTGTAAACTTGATAGTTGGACTCAAGACTGAGCTATCAATGATCTTTCTACAGAATAGTATTATAGTTAACTAGCATATTTGTTTTTAGAGATACATCACTACTGGTACCTTAATCCAACATTCATTTCCTAATAATCTTGGCCATTTTCTTTGTCTAACTGTCACAGAGCAAGTTGGAGTGGTATTTTGTCTCTGCTCTCAAGGCTGTGGAGGTCCCAAATCTGAAATTCATATCTTTTGTTTCAGATCTTTACATGCTGAGCTTTGAAAGCCACACAAAACAAGCCTGTAAAGTTACAAGTGATTGCTACTGGCTAACTTGCAGTTCAAGAACATCCAACTTTGGCAAATGAGCTGCCCTAGAACTTAGCTACTTGGAAAGTAAAGACTTGTAGCCAGCTAGTGTTTCTTGGACATTGTTTGCAACATGTGCTAGGGTTTTCTTTCCATCTTCAGAAGATTTGTCTTGAAGCAAGAGAGGCTATGATGGAACCTCCTCCTCCAGGTATTGTGCCAAATTTTCCCCTTAACTACCCTTTCAAATGGCAGCAGAAGATCATGCCCGTGCCACACCCCAACCACCTGAAGAGCATGGGGCTCCCTCCAACCTTCAGCACACCAAGGCGCTCTAATCCCGGCCATGGAGGTTACCAGCACTGCAGAGGATATGAAGAGGATCAAGGAAGTAAAGATTACAGCTATGGTTATCATGCCGGAAATAATGGAGATGGTTATAATGATGAGAATTATTCAAATGAATTTGGTCATGGTGAGGACTATGGTTACCCATCTGATGAGTATAGAGCATATGATGATGAGACGTGGCAGGATGAAGGTGAAGGGAATGAAGATGGAAACCAAGAATATGGCTTCAACCAAAGTCAGAAACCTCATCAGTATGATCCAAACCTTGCTCCTATCTATGGAGCACCTGCTCCAGCTCCTAGAACTAAGAATCATTACTATAATTTGGCTCCCGGAACACTGTCTGGTGCTTCTGGCAGCACTTATAATGGGTATGACAATAATGCGGTAAACATTCCTTCACAAAGATCCAAGAAACAAGAACCCTCCGAAGGAAAGAAAAAGCACTTGCGCATGGTCTATGGCAATCGTTATTGTGAAGGATGCAACTATGGATTCCACAGCCTTGAAAAGTTCCAGGAGCATTTAGAGAGCCATGTCAAATGTCCTTTCACAGGCTGCAGCTTGGAGACTACAATCGAACGACTGGATGAACACATGACTGTTGCTCACATACTCAACCCTGCAGCCAGCAAGCAGATAGATACTGCTGAGTACATACGACAGAGGAGGAACAATTTTCCCTCTGTACAGAGAGCACAGCTGAAAACTGCTCTGGCCGAGCAGCAGAAAAAGCGTGGAGAAATTCTTGCCATGGACTGCAGATGGGAAAAGAAGGAAGTGCAAGATAAAAATAAAGATAATTCTGTGAAAAGTAATGATGCTACTGCTGGAGTTGAAACTCATACTAAGAAAATAAATTCTTTTCATGTGGATTCCCATGAGTATGAACCTGTTAATTGGACTGAACCTGCTAATAGGAATCATGCTAGAAAACAGGATGGAAATGTTCATACTAATGATAAGCGTAAACTTATGGAGGGCAGTAGACAGAGAGCAATGGTCAAAAGACGTAAAGATTCTTTTCATCGTAGGAGAGAAATGATGGTTGAGCGGGATGTTGATGTATTGAGTAGGATACCTGCATTTTGTGGTATACAGGAATACAGAGAAGATGCACAAAAAGTTGCCCTAGCCAGTACTGTTGCACAAAACGATGCTAGTCATTGCGAACCAGATGTAGTTTTTCATATCAGCGATGATGAAGACGATTTTCCGAGCGCTTCTGTTGCAAGTTCTCCCCTAAAAAATAATGCATCTGATGCAGTCCAAAGTTGCTACAATACCTCAAACACTCATTTAACTAATCCTGTGAAGGATCTGAGTGGTGAAGAAATGAGTCGTAAATCAATGGCCATTCCAGTTCTAAATGGTAATGCACTAGGACTCTTACTTGGTGACTATGGCACTGACAGTGAAGGAGAAGACTCAGAATATACATGCCCGCCAACTGTTGAAGAGAGTGCTTCTTTGCTTAGTAAACCAGACGTGAGTGAAGTAGAAGAAACCGTTTTTGATCTCCTTGGTAATTCCAAGTCTAGAGAACAAAATATTACAAACGGTAGCCCTTCTATGTTTGTCAAAGATGCAAATACATCGTTGGTGTCTAACACACACGGTTTCGACGATCGTGGCATAGAATGCTCATCTCCAGTTTCAATCTCCACAAGGAAAAATTTTGTTCTTGAGGCCAGTTCAGAAAGTGAGGAGGAAAGGATTGATGCTAAAGTTTTGGCAAGTTGCGAAGGAAATAAAAGAAGAAGACGAGGTAAGCGAGGAAAGAAGAAGAAAAAATGTGAAATTTCTGGAGCTGAACAGGATGTTGGGGACGGCCATACCATTCATAATAATCACAATATGCATGAAAATTCAGAGTATAATGGAGAAGGCATTTTAAAATCTAATTTACTGAGTGTTACTGCACCATGCTCACAAAGTGAAGTAGTTGTGCATTCTTTAGCTCCTCATTTGAAGCCTTTAAACAAGAAGGAAATTGGCTCTGAGGACGAGTGCCTGGAGACTGCTCCAAGGGAAAGGCTGCCAACCACTCGCTGGGCTGAGGATAAAATATTATCCTACCAGTTGAAGGGCCAGTATAAAAAGTTCAAGAACAGTTACAGGAAAAGCTTGCTTGTGAAGCTTCTAGGAGATGAAGTTGTGCGGGAGAGGAACATAATAATGCAGTGTGCCAAGTTCATTGTACAAAATGACTTCTTTGAGCAAAAGAAACTGCAAATCTTGCCTCAGCCAATGCGTGTGCTTATTGATGGTGAAGCTGTGGAGCAGAACGCCAAATTACAAGGAGAATCTGATAGTGAAGATGTAATGGAAAACACCATCAGTCAAGGTGAAGCTGATGATGAATCTGTGAAGAAGAAATCCATCAGTAAAGGTGAACCTGATTTTGAATGTGGGAAGAACAATAACAGGCAAGGTGAACCTGATAGTGAAGGTGTGATGGAAAATTATTTACAAAGGGAACCTGATACTAAAACTATGGAGGAAAATAACAGTACAGGTAAACCTAATAATGAAGGTGTGAAGGAAAACAACGGGCAATGTGAACCCAAAGATGTAAACATAAATATCTTGGGATTGCAAGTAGTTCCAGATGTTGTTGTTAATGGTAGCTGTTAGTTACTTTGTTGGAAACATTTACCTGCTAGTGTGATAGCTACTTGTTCAAAGTGACAGAACATTTTTGTTTAGCTTTCAATTGCATAAGTATTAAAATATGTGTTGGAACAAAATTTCTTCAGCTGTTACTGAGATGTAGTTGTTCATTTTTGAATTTTTAACAAGTTTGAGCATGCCTGTCTTGAAGGGTAGCATTGCCACTTCTTCAATATAGCAACTTTCAATGCAATTTCTGAAAGGAATGAAGACACCACTGAAAATCAGAAAGGCTTTCTGTTTGATATGTTTTCTTCACTACTGCTATGTAGGTAAGCCTTTTCTGGCAAACAGCGCACTTCCACATTTTTTGAGTTGGATCTCCCCCATCATAGTGAGGATGGATGATGGGAGATTGGGGAAAAGGGTGATGAAAGCAAAGTTTGTGTGGATGGACGACGCTAATCAGGCTTTAGGGAGTGAAACATCTCAGAGTGGAGGTAGCGAGAGAGCTTGCAGTAGATACGTGTGAGTGGAAAATTCTGGCACCTTCCTCTGCCTGGCATCTGTTGGGTTCATTGGTCGCACGGTCATGCCCAGACCCATTAGTCCCTTCTCTTCTTCACTCCCTCCCTCAGACATCCGTTGGGTTCATTGGTCGCACGGTCATGCCCAGACCGATTAGACCCTCCTCTTCTTCACTCCCTCCCTCAGAAATCTGATGGGTTCATTGGTCGCACGGTCATGCCTAGAACAATTAGACCCTCCTCTTCTTCACTCCCTCCCTCAGACATCCGTTGGGTTCATTGGTGGCACGGTCATGCCCAGACCGATTAGACCCTCCTCTTCTTCACTCCTCCCTTCAGACATCTGTTGGGTTCATTGGCCGCACGGTCATGCCCAGACCGATTAGACCCTCCTCTTTTACACTCCCTCCCTCAGACATCCGTTGGGTTCATTGGTCGCACGGTCATGCCCAAACCGATTAGACCCTCCTCTTCTACACTCCCTCCCTCAGACATCCGTTGGGTTCATTGGTGGCACGGTCATGCCCAGACCGATTAGACCCTCTTCTACACTCCCTCCCTCAGACATCCGTTGGGTTCATTGGTCGCACGGTCATGCCCAGACCAATTAGACCCTCCTCTTCTTTGCCCTCTCATCTTCTCCCCAATCCTGAAAGGACTTGATTTTATTTACCACATTTGCATTATTTGTTTAGTTTAAAAATTTCCTTACCACATTTCTGTCCCTCTTGGCTAATTTCTCAATAGATGTTGCACACCATTCCTAAATTTTCTTCTTTGATGGGCAAATAACATCAATGTTGCATTCTTTTGTTTGTGTAACCTTTTCAACAATTCCTCCTTTTTCTTTGCATTCTTGATTTTTTCATTCATGAAATTATTAGCTTAGCGTGTTTATTTCATGCAGGGATCCTCGTTTCTTGTCTCTTCACCTCTCCGTAAGCAGGTTCTGGGGGTGTGGTTGTGATCTCCTGTGCCTGAAGAAAGACTGAATTCTTTGGGCTCTGGATCTGGGCAGTTCGAGTGAGAACCCTCCTTATTGCCTTGCGATGAGTGCTGGGAACACTATAAGAGTTACTGTGACACCCGTGCGCGCCTTCTGGCAGTATTAAATTCTATCACTTTATTTTAATGATAAGTTATTGTGAATGGATGGGTTTTGACGAGGCCCAGATTCTCTTGTTTGTCCCTAGCGTCTCGTTATGAATCCGGGTGGGCGAGGGAGAGGGCCCAGCAACTGTAAAACCCCAAGGCCAAGCCAGCAATAACTGTCTAGACCTATTGCTAGCGCTGACGTTGGACCTCACTCCAGACCTGCAGTGTGTGTTGCGGGGCCTCGGACAGACTTTCAGAGCTAAAGGACAAAGTTTTGGTACGGTGTGAGTGCATGAAAGGAGTGTGATGTGCGCCTTGCCGTCGTCCAACCCGTAGTCTGCAAATAGTCTCCTCGCCTATTTGCTCACCTTGTTCATGGAATTCCTATTTTGCATCTCTACTCCAGTTGCTTCCCTCTTCCTCAGTGGGCTGAGGAGCATGGCTTCCACAACCTAACGAAGTGCTGCAAATCCTTGAAGCTATGAAGTAGGGCAAGACGAGAGGGTTTCTTGCTTCCCAACGTAGATTTCTGAGACAACGTGGCCTCGCTGACTTGGGGCTTGTTGTACTTCCAGGAGCATCCGTGCAGAGTTATTCAAGATCCTCTTTGTTGGTTTCATGTTTGGCGCGTCAAAGCCATTGCTTCTGCTTGATTGTATTTTATGTCTAATCAATCAATTACTGCTGGATAGTTAACTAGAAAAACCTATGGTGAGGCTTCCTTTAACACCAAAACAAAATAGCAAACGAGAATCCCTTACACGAGGAGCCTCATACAGCATGTCGGGAATCTCACACAAGAAAACAGCCGAAAATGAGAAGGAGAGGCAGCTGAAGAGGGTGAGAAAAAGACCGTATGAAGTAAATAGCGCAACACTTTTACTATCTTTGATATTTATTATGCTGCATTGAACTGGCATCGAGTGTGTATTGCTTATAAAAAATTGAAATTTCAGAATGCTCTACATGAAGATGATCTGCCTTTGTGAATGTTCAGTAGCTACCTTATCAATATCGTCGCATGGCTAAAACATGTGGTGCCAATAACAACATACCGAGACTAGGTCGAGTCCCCTAGGAAGAAGGGTGGCTGACGGCAAGGCGCACCTCACACTCCACTCATACACTTGAACAAACTTAGCCCTTTTGCGCTGGAAAGTCCGGCCGGGGGACCCCGCAACTCACTCAAGGTCAGGAGTGCGATCCAAGGTCAGTGTCAGCAGCAGGACCTGACCGTGAAACTAGTTTACCGCAGCTACGTCATAGTGCCAGAACCATCTCAGAATACGCGAACCCACCCGGTCCTCCAACTTCTTCACCATACCCTTCTGATTCGAATCACGTCGTCAGTGTACCTGTCGCACGACACTCCAGCTATGCTCCTCAAACATTTCTGCACGAGAACATTCAAACTTCTCTCCTCTGCTGGTGAGGATGGATGAAGGGCACATGTTGAAGCTGGATGAAGGGAGATTGGTAAAAAAGGTGATGAAGGCGGAGGTGAGTGGAGTGGTCGTAGACCTAGAGGTAGACCGAAGTTTGGGTGGATGGATGGTGTGAAGCTGACGTTAAGAAAGAGAGATTTGAATGTGAACGTAGCGAGAGAGAGTGCAATGAATAGGCGTGATTGGTGAATGGTTGAGTTTTGATGTTGCTCTGATGCTTTTTCCCGTCCTTGGGGTCTCGTTGAGAAACTGGGTGGCGGTGGGGCGGTCATCATGATGCGGCGGGGTTGAACTAGTCACGCTGTCGGGCTCTGCTGCTGACACGGACATCTGACCGCACTCGTGAGCCATAGTGTGTTGTGGGGTTTCCGACCAGACCTTCTAGCACAGAAGGGCTAAGTTACGCGTGTGTGATGCGCCTTGCCGTCGGCCACCCCCCATCCTAGATGATTCGGCCTAGTGTCTGTATCTGTACGTCATAGTGACCGCACACGACCATACCGTTTCTCAATGCGAAGCCAACGGCGGGAAAGCACGTCAGGGCAGCATAACAATCTCTTAAGCCTCTCTATTGCACGATCTCTTGCTGCCTTCACACTCATGTCTCCTTCCTTGCGTCTGCCTCATGCCATCCATCCTCCTAAACATCGGTTTACTTCTAGGCCTAGGCCCACTCACCTCCGCCTGCATCATCCTTTTTACTAATGTCCCTTCATCCATCCTCACCATGTGGCCGAACTATCTCAGAACACGCGAATCTAGTATGTCCTCTAAACTTCTTCACCGTCCCCATTTTACTTCGAACAACGTCGTTATTGATAATATCTATCGGCGTCGCTCCAGCCATTTCCTTGAACATTTCATTTTAAGCATTCAACCTTCTTCTCTCTTCTGCTCTCGTTCCTCGTCTCGGCTTTCGTAGAGCACAGATGGGACGACTACACCCTCATACAACCCTCTGCTTCTATCCAATAATAAGACGGAGAGAAATATTTTCATTTTGGCATAGCAGTTGAAAGTTGATCTCGTTACCAGACCTTTCCTAATTTGGGATCGCTTGAAACTCCTAACGTGTTATAAGATGTAGTTATTGTCTGCTGCATTAATCCTATGTTAATTTTGTGTTCTTTTAGTCAAGACGAATTCCTTCACGTTTTGTACCACTTGTGCCATTCGGTAGGGCTTGGTAACTCCTACAAACGATAAGTATATTCCATTCTTGTATAATCACATGTTGAAATTTGACATCTCATTCATGACCAAATTGTGCTTACCTATACATAGTTGATCGTGGGGACTTTGGGGTGGATGGACGATAAATCATTTTATAGATAATCAACACTTCCTTCTAGTATTTTATTATTTCTTATTTCGTGGGCTCTATTATTTATCTGTGCCTTTTTTTCATGATGATAAATTTTGGATTAATTATATAATAATGTATAGTTAGACGCCCGCAGGGGCCCTAGGTGGACTATGCGGTGTGTTTGTTAGTCTAGTCCAACCTACAGTGGGAGAATTTGCGTTCTCCCGGGCGCCTAATAAATGTCCGAGCACAGCTAGGCGTTTTGATGACTAAATGGTAAAATTATGTTGTTGTTGATATTAGAGAGTGAAAGTCTTGAATGGCACTGTGCGTAGAGGGGACGGACAGGGCGAGTCGAGGCAGGTTGAGGTGAGTGGAGACGAGTCAATTGTCGAGGCGACGAGTCGAGACTAACCGAGGCTGGTTAAGACTAGGTGACCCGGGAATGGGGGGTACTCGGGGGATTTGGATGACAAGGAGAATTTAGGGGGACCCACTGAAACCCTTCCAGGGTCTTTTGGGACACCCTTCAAACACTTTGGAACCCTTTTGAGAAACATTGGAACCCGCTTGAGGCCCCTCTGAACCCTGGGACCCCTGCTTCTTTCTCCCCACGCTGTAAAACCCGTACACGAAAAATGTGAAATGCTTGAGTAGAACAATTATTACAGTCCGCGGATTAATGGCACAGAGGGCGAGGGTCGCGTCGAGGCTGGTCGAAGTGCGTCGTGATCAGTCGAAACATGTTGAAGCAAGTCGAGTTGGTCTCGCGACGAACCGAGATTGGCCGAAATGATTCGAGACAAGCCGAGATGAGCTGAGACGAGGGGTCTCAGGGTACCCGGGGAGCTCGGGAAGACCCCGGGGGACTCGTGTTACCCTCCCGGATTTATTGGACTCTTTTGGGGCCCAAGAGACTTATGCCGTACCCTATCCCCTCAAAAAACAATAAGTGCGAAATCAATAATCTGAGCAGTTTATCTGCCCATGACGAACCTGCCCTTGCTTTCTTCTTCATGATCCACAATTTTGTCTTGTATAGTAATGCTGGTGTATTTGTGCGGGAGTGCCTGTTTGTGAATGGGTGTTTTTTCTTCAATTTGTGCTCGCTCGCACGTGCATGGACCATATGTAGTTTCTGGGGTTGACCTGGACTGCGTAGCTATAAAACCTTGTGACGCGTTGCGGTTGGAGTTGATCTAATTTGTGAAGTCATAGACCTTGTACCAATTTCGACCATACTATCTGCGCACTGCCGCGCGTGCAAATTTCTCTTGGAGTTCTGAGTGGTTGGAGGCGTCGATTCGTTTTGTCTTAGTCTATCTTACCTGAATAAATAAATTATACCTCTTCTAAACTAGAACTAAACTAGACCGCGTAGCTCTAAACATTGTGTTACGTTGCTGTCTGAGCTGACTTTGTCCGTGTAGCCGTAAACCTTGTACCAGTCTCAACGATGATACCTGTGCACACTAGCGTGCGTACATGTTACTCCTGAAGTTCTAAATGATTGGAGGCGAGGATTAATTTCGTCTGAGTCTTACCCGAATAAATAAAATTCACTATAATCGACCTAGACCGCGTAGCGTTCTAGGTCGTGTTGCGTTGCTGTCTGAGCTGACTTTGTCTGTGTAGCCGTAAACCTTGTGCCGGTCTCGACGATGCTACCTTTACCTACGCCTTTGTAATGTTTTTTCTCAAACGTGATTTTTTCTGGTTGCTACTTGTTTTGGCAGGTGATGTACAATAAAATAATAGGCCGATAGGTACTATTTACCACGTTTTCATCATCCTGAGCCCCTCAGCGGACTTATTGAACTGATTTCTCAATTGTAAGTATGTGTCTATTGAGATGTTATTGAAATGGAACGGATAGCCAACTGAATTTAATCGACATTACCCGTCACGTTGATAGATTGTTCTGTTCAATAGCCGTGTTGTTTTGTGACATGTTGTGTCGATATAAAACTTCAAACAATAGAGACTCCTCTGACAACGCCATTGATTTCAATATATTATAACACCCTTGATGAATGTTTATCTCAGAAATGTGTGCTGACCGAGACTGCTATGTGCCATCTGCCTACTAGCTAGCAGCAATCTGTACCTTTGTCGGCTTCACAATGATTTCCGATGGTTTTGTAATTAATGGATACTCTGTCTGAAGGAATGGTTTTGTTTCTACTGACCACTAAAAATGAGCTTATCCCTTGTTAAACCAGTTGTTTTGAACAGCCAATCGTGTTATGAAGCTAGTCCTGGCTATAGAGGAAATATTCCTGGTTTTGTTTCGCAATAGTTATCTTTGTTTTGTAGACGGACGTGTAATATTGTGTGTGTGCGTTATTACAGTTCATTTTTTGCGTAGTAAGATCACAGAATCTCGACCCAATATGCTAAACAATCATCTCGACACGACTGCGATCCCGTCACGTTTAGCGAAGCAATTAAAAAAAATCCATTGGAAGAATGCCGATAAAAAAATGTTTTGAGGGGTATTTTCTTTGCATTCTTGTTCACTCCATTTAATTAACTAGTTATCGTACAATAGAACAAATAGCCGATATTTTCCATTTATTTTGAATAACTTTTTAGCTACGATTTTACTAAGTAACGAGTTTTTTTATAAGCTGTTAACGCAGCATTCTTCTGTAAGCCCCGTAGTATTGCTTCTCCTCATGAACGACCAATCGGCCAAACAACCGGCCTCATACCTGTCAAGTAATTTACTTGTAAGTAAGTTGACGTCAGGAGACTTGGTGAGCGTGTGGACGAAACTCAAGTTAGTTTCGAAGATTTTGCAGACAGCCAATGGAAATCAGATCGCCATTGACGTAATATTTCTGTGTCACTTCAGAGCAAATGTGTAGGTAAAGTGTCTGCTATAAAAATCATCGTTGGATAATCTATCTAAAATACAGCCTTTGATGGGATGTTGTAAGAGGTACCTACCAAGCTCAGTGGCCGATTGTTTTTTTGTCAGATTTTTCTCACTACAGACTTTCATGCAAAGCGGATGCTTGTTAGTTCAATGCTGTTCTAAAAATGCTCAACTTTCAAGTGAAATGCATGCTTTCAAGTTCAAGGCTATTTAGAAAATGCTCCAACATTCTTAATCAAGACAGAAGCGCTCTGCGTTACAACAGCAAAATGAATTATGCCATTTAATTTGTATAAAGTTTACAAGTTGAACTAAAACTTTCTCTTTTAGAATTCTGTTCAACGTGATTCTTAACGTAGTTCCTTCCGCTCATGTATCTATGCCATCCAGCTGCTCCAACCACCTGGAATATGCATGATGGCGTCAACACTCTCCCTCTTACTCCGACATTCACAGTACCCTAACATTATCTAAGACAGTAATAAAATCTTCAAGTATCACCGTCCCTTAATATTTTGAGTCAGTCCAATTGCACTTATTTGAACAGATGCATGTGAGTATATCAAAATCTGGAGAGACATTACTGAGAGCTGGCGCTCTGAAGCTGGGAATTTCCACTGGATTGTGACGTCACTTGTGTTTTTTCTTGAGAATGCCGAGGGGAAATTCAAAACTTCAACGCGGATGCCGTTCTTCATATTTGGATAATATTTGCCCATGTATCGTTTCATAGCTGCCCATTTTGGTTGTGTATATGTGTGAGAGCATACAGGGAGTGTGAGGTGCGCTCTGCCGGTGACCTATCCTCTTCTTGGGGATTTGACCTTGCGTCTGTATCTGTAACAGATAGACAGTGAAACTCAATACGTATTAGAGTGGATCTTTAATTGGCAACTGTCTGTACGCTGTAACATTGATATATTTCAGGTGAATGCACTTTTGTCGTGACATCATATGTTTTCTTCGTTGTAATTTTGATTTTCTAATGTCACTTCGATGCGTAGTACGGTGAACTCAACTCTCGGTGAACTTCCAAGTTGTAGAAGTTTTAGCTTGTCTTTAAAATGAATAACTGAAAGGCATGTTGAAAAACGGCTCAAATATTGAGAGTGTCTCAAGATCAACTTCGAAATGTGGTAGTCCAATTTTGTTAGTCGATTCTGAATTTTTCTGAAAGTTTCTACGTGTCAATAAAATTTTAACCATTTGACTGAATGTTTAATTATCCGAATGTTTGTTTGCTCCCGGCATGTTCCCTATCACAAACTCATAAGAACCCGATAGAGCGATATCTGGCAACAAAGCAGACAAAAGATGCTTACAGTTGAATCCTCAGCTGTTGAATGAAAACCAAATTTTTCAACAGGACTCGAGAGACCAAGTATTCATCAACCGCCTGGAACGAGACCCATGGACAACTCACAACCATATACAGACACTAGGCCGCATCCCCCAGAAAGGGGGGTGGCCGACGGCAAGGCGCAACTCACACCCTCGTACGCTCACACTCACACTTGGGGTGGATGGATGCTTATTCATTTTATAGATCATTAACACTTTATTTTAGTATTTTATTATTTCTTCTTGCTTGGGCTCTATTATTTTTCTCTGCCCTTTTTTCATGGTGATGAATTTTAAATTTGTTATCATTATTATTATATGTAACGAGGTTGGTTGAGAGAAGGTGACCCAGGGAGAGGAGGTACTCGTGGGATCCGCGGGACTCGAGGACCCGGGGTTTCGGGAGCCCGGGGGACTTGGGAGACCGGGTGGATTTGGGGT
>SDVV010023053.1:0-12828 GCA_016164225.1 Gammarus roeselii | reverse complement strand
TATATATGTATATATATGTATGTATATATATGTATATATATATATATATATATATATTTTTTTTCACTTTGTTTGTTACAAATCGCGTAATATTGATTAGTTTCAAGTAATGTTAGGCGATCGCTCGTTAGTAGACTGTATAGTTCTAAACGATTGTGTAAGCTTGCCGCATATGTCAGGAATTGTTATTGATGATGAAGCGTTAGCAAGTTTTATGTATGGTTTTCCTGTTAAAATAAGATTTTTGTTGTGATGTTGGATTTGTTGCTCCTACCATTTCCGTCTATTATAATGAATATTGAATAAATCCACTGTAACATTTTACTATAGTTCTGTGATGTAAGGTCCGTAATCTAAACGGATCTAGGATATGTTCAACGAACATAATTAGCGAAATATATCAATGTACGACAACATGAATCAAATATCAATTATTACAATAAAGGTTGCCATACACTACTAGATGCACTAATCCCTAGACCAGTAATTATATATTTTCATCAATTTTGATGGTTATGTATGATATTTAGTCATTATTATTGTGCGTTGTACATATCAAATCACTCCACATGTTAATATTTTACGTAATTTTTCCATTAGCACGCACTATATAGTCATACACAGGGTCGGTGACGGCACCGGCACCATGTGGATATACACACATTTATACGTGCCGGCACCTGTGCGGGCACCTTATAGGCATTTACAGGGTCTGTGACGGCACCGGTGCCGGCACCATGTAAATATACATACATTTATACGTATATACAGTGTCGGTGCCGGCACCAGTGCCGGCACCATGTAGGCTAATGCCGGCACGATGTAGGCGTATACAGGGTTGATGCCGGCAGATGCCGACACGATGTAGGAGTATACAAGGTTGATGCCGGCACAATGCAAATATGCAGGTCTGATAGCGGCACTGTGCCGGCACATGTGCTGGCACAATGCATAACTACGGGATGATGCAGGTATCTGTGCAGGCACTATGTAGACACATGCACATTTGCAGTAATATACAGGCTGTAACATTTTACTTCTGATCTGTGATTTATAATTAAACTAAGACCCTTGCTTTCGTTACAAGATATTTAATGTGGTTCAGCTTTTCGCGGCATGTTAGGTTAGAAGATTTTTATTCATCCTAACCTAACCTAATCTAATCTAATTTAACCAAGAATTATGTGTCATCGTTCGAGATTTCCTGCTTACGTATGATACTTATTCATCGATGCATGATATATTTACATATCCATGCTCTCCATTTGGCAATAATTTTGGATCCATCCTTTGCATCGGGGTGGATGGATGATTATTCAATTTAAAGATCAGTAACTCTTTATTTCAGTATTTTAGGGTTTCTTATTTCGTGGGCTTTATTATTTTTCTCTGCCCTTTTTTCATAGCGATTAATTTTGCATTTGTTAATATTATATGTATCGAGGTTGGTTCAGACAAGGTGACCCAGGGAAGAGAGGTACTTGTGGGACCCGCGGGACTCTGGGGACTCAAGGTTTTGGGAACCCGGGGGATTGGAAGACCAGGAGGATTGGGGGGGGACCCACTTGGACCCTTCTGGGGCCCTTTGGGACACCCTTGAGACCTTTTTGCTCCCTCCTCCCAAATCTACGTTAAACCTACTCTGTACATACGTTAAACCTACTCTGAATCTACGTTAAACTTACTATAAATCTACGTTAAACCGACTCTGAATCTATGTTAAACCTGCTCTGAATCTACGTTAAACCTACTCTGAATCTACGTTGAACCTACTCTGAATCTACATCAAATCTACGTTCAATCTACTCTGTATCTACGGTAAGCCTATTCGGTATCTACTACTACCTATTCGGCATCTACCTCGAACCTACTCTGAATATACGTTGAACCTACTCTGAATATACATTTATACGTTGAACCTACTCTGAATCTACGTTGAACCTACTCGTAATCTACGCTACACCTACTCGTAATCTACGCTGCACCTACTCTGCCACTCTTCAATTGGCCTTCGGGGGAGTCTGCATTAACTTCGCGTTGGGACTCCGGTGGAAAACAAAATCGAACTACCACCACTACTATTACCATCCTTTGCAGTTTTGGTACACACTCCCTATTTTGATCTAGTTGATTTCATCCATTTTCATATGTAAATTACATCGTTTGTTTGATTGTTGTAGCTATTTGCATATGATTCTTGATTTTTTTCCTACAATTCTACATCTCTTTTACATGTAATTCATACCCATGAAAACCTAACCTAATCGAACCTTATGTATGGTATTCAGACATTGAAGCTTTGCGCAGAGGCAGTATTGTAACCAATGACGGACAACTAACTGAGTTTGAAATTAGCATCGCATACTGTTCTTCGCGTCTAAGCTCAGAAGTTTACAAGTTTCCAGGGTATAGCAATTTTTTTTGCTGTATAAAAATAGGAGCCGGTCACCGCTCTAAGCCGAATATCGCTACGAGACCGAATATCGTCTCGCAAAAGTTGAAGTTTCCAACTAAATTGGAGAGATCGACTATCATCTCTTTAGAGCGAGAGCAATAAGGCACCTCATAGGGATACCCCCTGGGGCTATCCCAGGCTCACCCGCCTTCCCGTGGTGTCCTAGTTATCCACCAATATTTATTTGTCCCTTTTTGTAAATACGTTTTGAGTTAGAAGATCCCTCCATCGTCCCCCCTTCCAGTTTGTAGCTACATCCCCCTCCCACCTTCGTGCACAAGAAGGAGAGCCCCCCACTGACATCGGGGTTTGTGAATTTAGAATCGAAACCAATTGAAATTTAAAAAAACTGGTTAAAAAAATGTTGAAAAATAAAAAATCGTCACAAAAAAATCTAGTTTTAAGGTTAATTTTAAGTGTACATTAAGAAATTAGGTTAGTGTATATATTCGTATATACCACAGAAATTAATGTAAAGAAGGCCCCACCTTCATAACCCAGAACCCTGGGTAGAAACCGGGGACCAAACAAAGGGCAAGACCATGCTCTATCGGAGAGGGGCTGGCGTCTGCAAGAAAGAAAAACGAGCCCTCCAGGAGTTCCTCATCGACAGGAGACCTGACTCGGGTCGTAATTGACGACACAAATGAACGCGTCTCAACGCTGGACGCGAATATAATCGGAATGCAGAATACCCTGGGCAAGATATGCAAAATGATAGGCCTTCCCAAGCTGGAGAATGAGGACTGCTTGGCGCCCTGCAGTGAAGTCTGCGAACGTCCACTAAGCTCGAGAACCTTTGTGCAACTATGAATACCCGACTGGAAGAGCTGATGAAGAGGATAGAGGCCAGGGAACCCGTAACCTGTTCGTGTGCTTCCGCCTCTGACCGCTCTGATAACACCGCTCTCCTCCCAGCTAAAACTCGTAACGCCCGAACACCAAAAAACACAAAGAAGAGACAATACACACGATTTGATGACCACAATCTATTCAACAACGGCCCTAAATTCCCCGAACGCTAGGAAATGACATTTGATGTCAATGACAGACCGGATATTTGCCCATATTAACTACGAGAAGAACTGGGCTCCATGACTGGCCGTCCAACTCTCAACATCACCGCCAACGGTGACGATAGCTTCACCATTAAAGTAGACACAAAACTTCGAAGTGACACTATACTTTCCAGAAACAGAATATGCTAAGAACCTTGCATAATCATACCACACCCAACTTTCTCCATGAGTTCAGGCCTGATTTACATCGAGGATCTCCCGAGTGATGAAGCCGACGAATTCATCACCGGACTCGTCCAACACGAGAAATGTTTAGTTGAAGCGAAAATCGCACCAAAAATCAAACCAAGAAGAAACACCACCACGGCCCTTCTGCTTAAATTCAATTGCCCCACCCCACCTAACTACATAGATATACTTTTATTTGACGCCAAAACCAAGGTTACACCCTTCGAAAGACGTTCGATGCGATGCTATAAATACCAGAAATACGGACACACGAGCCAAAATTGTAACGGTAAAAAAAACGCTCGCACTGCTCCCAGGACGACCACGATAAGCGAGATGATCCCTTGTCGTGCCCATCAGAAGAACCTCACTGCTTTTACTGCAAAGTAAACTGCCACCCTACGGGACACGAAGACTGCCCCCAGGACAAGACTGAGAGAGAGATCCTGCAATACCAAACTGAGCACAAAGTCGGGCGACGAGAGGCTGCGGCCGCGATTCGCTCCCCCCAGGCTGACCCTCCCACCCAGGAGAGCAAATCAGCATCATTTCCTACCCACTTCCTCATAACGCTTGTAGGTAGCGGTGCGAACAAAGTTGCTCCCTCAATGAACCCATTCGCCATGATAAACTCGCTCTCCAAACAATTGGGAGGCAGACCGATAAACATGAGCCGACAGGGAAAGAAGTGTCTGGCCCACGTCGTAAATATCGAGCAAAGTAACGCTATACAAAGGATTAACAAAATTGACAAACACAAAGTAACTGTCGAAATACATACGTTCTTCAATGCTACAAAACGAATTATATACACTTTCAACTACACTCCCAAAACTGACCTAAGGGCTTTTGCTGCCGGGTTAGCAAAGGATTATGGAATCACCAACGTTCTCCTAGCAGAATGGATTAAACCACGAAACATCCACACCACAGCGTACCAAATCACTTTCCCAGGACGTGACACACCGGAATTCATAGAAATCCCGGGCGAACAGGGAAAAACAATAACTTATTCAGTGACGACATGGCCTGCAATGTGCAAAAAATTCCTGGAATACGGCCACGTCATCAAATACTGCCAGCCATACATACCCCAACGCTGTAAGAGATGCGCCGGCGAGCATGACCGAAAGGACTTCACAGCCCGCCAACCTAAATGCCACTGCTCATGCCTCCATGAGGCAGGTGACCGCGACTGCCCAAAGCAGATGGACCAAAAAGCAATGACAATCATACAAAATGACCGCAGAGTCACGAAAACAGGCCATCCAATTTTTTTATGACGAAAACCCTAACTGACGTAATTTAAATTACGCCAAAACAGTTAAATCTACATTTAAGTCTACCCCATCAGACAATATTTGCGTACAGATAACACAAACTACTACCATGACCCCAAAATCCCTCTCCAGTACTAACAATACCACAACCAGCCCAGCGACCGTCCTCGTAATAGAGGCGGGCACCTCAAGCAATGAATCCACCAGTGCCCAGGAAAGCACTGCGATGGATGCTGCCTCGGTCGACTACAAGGAGAGGTCCATGAACTCGAAAATCAAAAGGCCAAGAGACGATGATTCCCCCGACGACGACCGCGGGATACGCGACACCCTCTCCCCACGAAGCCAAAAGATTAGTAGCACCCCACAAACCACAGCTCGCCTCGATCAGAGCGTTGAACGACTTCTGACCGTCTCAACTGCAACCACACCCAGCGAAAGCCAAAGTGAGGTATTCCACCCTCAGCTAACATGCCCTACACCAGAACATCTCACAAGTGAGAACGACCATCGCCTGCGCGAGGACGCTTTAAAAATCTTCAACGAAGAACTGATACCCCAAAACACTGGTCTACCATGCATCGCAATCGACTCAAATATCCCAACGACTACTACTCAGCCCATCATAATGTTTAAAAAAACTCCATAGAAGAGAAACGCGCTCGCTCAAGAAGCAAACGCAAAGATCGTACTTCCTAGTCCTCTTCCTCTTACAAGAGCACTCACAGCCGAAAACGCAGTGAGTCTAGGAGATCATGTTCTACAGAAAGCGGACGCTCATGCGAACTCTCTCGATCTAGGACACCTGCGCCTCATAGACAAGAACACCGCGAAAGTTCCTACATACCACGCGACCGCCCCAGACCACCAAAAGCTGGGTGTGAAACAAATCCGAAATGAAAAACAACACAATACCTCAGCGGAATTACCAGGGACTTAGAAGCAAGAAAGATGAATTATTATCGCTAATCTACACCCATAAACCTTTGGTGGTAGGCCTCCAGGAGATCAAACTCCGCGACACAGCCACCTTCTCTGTCCATCAATATGTCATACACTGTCGCGAAGGTCACAATAATGTGACTGCACACGGCGGAGTGGCACTTATGATCCATCAAAGCATACCTCACCACCTCCTCCCTCTGAGAACAGAACTCCAAGCTGTCGCAGTGAAGATATGTATCTCAAGACCTATTACAGTGGTATCTATCTATTCGTCACGAAACCACGACCTCACGGAGGCACTAATGACCGATCTGCTTAACCAACTGTATCATCCCGTACTCCTCCTTGGAGACTTCAACCGCTACCACGAAGTGTGGGGATGCGTGAAAACAGACACCAGAAGAGTGATAGTGGCCAACACCATAGACACTCACAACCTGGTCCTTCTCAACGACGGACAACCCACACGGATCACCCAAGAAAGTGAAACCGCCATCGATTTATCAATCTGTTCTCCTACTTTAGCTCCCCAACTTGTTTGGGGAGTCCTGCCTTCAACACATGACAGTGATCACAACCCAGTGATCATATCGCTCCTTACTAACCGACAAAACAATCCTGACGCACAAGAACTTCGATTCAACTACCGGAAAGCCAGCTTTGAGGAATACTCGACACATGTCGCATAAGACGATGTGGAGTGCCTTCCTGAAGACATTTCAGAGCACGACCTTATCATACATCTATCCGAAAAATTCCAAGTGCAAAGTGCAGCTACTGCATGCATTCCTCAATATGTACCCTCAACCTTTTTCCCAAACCTTGGTGGTGCCCGGAGGTACAAGATGCAAGAGATCGGCGTGACAGGATGTGTGAGGCCTTCCGCCGCGCACGTTCCCCCAGGAACCGAGTAGCCTGGAAAAGGGGAACTGCCGGGTTCCGCAAACTTAGCGTGGAGAAGAAGCAAAAAAGCTGGACTCAATTAGTTGATACAATCAATCGAAACACTCCTCTTTCCCAAGTGTGGGGAAAAATCAGACGTATCCAAGGTCGCCCCGAGCGACCTATCCACATTCTGTCGGACGGAGACACCGTCTATTCTTCATACGCGAACATCGCGGACAAACTAGCTCAGACTTGCAGCCAAATACCACAATCAACAAATTATTCGGCTTCTTACCAACAGGAAAAGATCCTAAAAGAAAGTGAGCACATCGACTTCACTTCCACAAAGGAAGAATTCTACAACGAACCTTTCTCCATCCATGAACTACAATATGCAATTGATCACACGCGTGAAACCTCACCCGGGCCGGACCGAGTGCACATCAACATGATCAAACACCTTCCTGACAACGCTCTCCAACACCTACTAAATGTGATCAATACGTTGTATTCAAATTCATTCTTAACCTACCAATGGCGGGAATCCGTAATTATCCCGATACCCAAACCCGGAAAATGTCGTAACGAGACACATAACTATCGTCCAATTGCCCTAACTAGCGTCTTATGCAAGACTATGGAAAGAATGATAAACTTACGTCTAGTCGACTACCTTGAAATGCATGCAGACCTTAACAACATCCAGTGCGGTGACCGTAAGCGCCACTCCACAACGGACCACCTCGTACGATTAGAATCAGACATTAGACAGGCCTTTTCCGAAGAGAACATGTGGCTTCCATATTTTTCGACGTTGTTAAAGCATACGACACGACGTGAAAATACGGGATCATGACGGATCTCCACCGTAAAGGCTTGAGAGGTCGGCTACCATTTTTCATCCACCAATTTCTACAAAATCACACCTTCAGGGTCAAGGTAGGCGACACTCAGTCTCCGTCATATCCGCAAGAAATGGGCGTCCCCTAGGGAAGAGTTCTCAGTGTCACTCTTTTTATCCTCAAATCGATCTGCTAGCCGACAATCTTCCCCGAGACAGAAAACTGCTCTCATCACTATACGTGGACGACCTACAAATGAGCTACAGACACCCCAGCCTCATAACAATTCAACATAAACTCCAGAAGTGCCTAAATCTAGTCGGGAACTGGGCTTCCCTAAACGGATTCCGATTCTCACCCTCTAAAACGAAAAGCATGCACTTTACAATTGTGCCCGGTTTACACCTGAAACCAGCCCTAACGCTGCACATCACATCTTTAGCATACAAAGAAACGATCAAATTTCTGGGTCTAATGTGTGACCCTAAACTCACGTGGTGACCCCTACATCACAGCCCTGGCGACTCGCTGCAAAAAGTCGACATGACTTATCCAATCGGTAACATCCCTGAAGTTCGATGCCGACATGGACACCGAAATGACGCTGTTCATAGGACTACGGCTCCGCATGGACTACGGAGCCGTTGTCTACGGATCTGCAGCAAAAACAACTCTCAACCATCGCAAACAAAGCTTTGCGTATCACAACCGTCGCGTTCCGCCCCACCCCAATCGAATCCCTTAACGTGCTCACGAACGAACTTCCACTTCCGCTCCGGCGAGACGAACTTTCACTACTACACTATTTTAAGACTAGAAGTCTAATCAACAACCCAGCAATCAGCAATATCACCAACATATCCAATGAGCGCATTTTTGCGGCTAAAAAAATTATGCCCACCGTTTTCCCTACGTGTGGACAACCTGCTGACCTCGCTCAACATCAAGCGTAAAGCTATTAAGTCTTCATTTTCCTACAGAATCTTTCAAATTAACACATCAACATGGATGATCAACCCACCACCGGTCAACCTAGACCTGCAAATGTACCCTAAAGCAACTACTCCAACCAACGCGTACCGGCAGGAATTCCTATGACTACTCGAGGAAGAATATTTAGAGCACCGCCACATACACACTGACGGCTCCAAAACTGCGGACGGAGTGGGAGCCGTCGCTGTGTGCGGGGACACCCCACTCTCGGCCACCCTCCCACAAGAGGCCTCCGTGTTCTCTGCGGAGCTTTGCGCACTCGAACTAGCCATCTCTAATGCAAAAACACATCGCATCCCCTAATACGTCGAATTCTCAGAGTCTGAGTGTCCTCACCCAGCTTAAAACACTGCACTACGAATATCCAGTTCTACGTAAGATGCAGCACGATCTATGTGATGACCGAGACGGGTCAGGCAGTAGAATTCTGCTGGATCCCCGGGCATGCGGGAATAAGAGGAAACGAACTTGCGAACTCGCTTGCTAAACTGGCATCCACTCACCAAGAACAATTTGTTGCAATACATTACCGACACTGATTCCCTATCATCAACTCTCATATAACATCCCGATGGGATGAAATGTGACAACAGAGTGGACAAAAAATGCTTTCAGTCAAACCCTCAGTCGGAGAATGGGAAACAAAGTTCACCAACAGAAAAGACCAAGTGTTCATCAACCGTTTGTGCACGGGACACGACACACGTGGATAACTCACAACCACCTGATGGATGTCGACATAGGACCAAACGCAACACCTTGCCCCTGTTGCCACCAAGTGGCTATCAGCGTGCAACACTGCTGATGGAATGCAACGCACTCGCGGCAGCCCGACGAGCGTTCCTAAATTCCCCGTGCAACCTACAAAGCCTACTCACGGTCCCAACCTACCGTAAAAAGCTTATCGCTTTCGGAAAACACACCGGACTATACGAAGCTGTCTAAGCCCCAAACACCTGTGCAAGTGAGGTGGTCTCTCCACCATCACGCACAAAAATAACAACACATTTTACGAAGATACGCATTAACTCTTTACTCTCTCGTACGCGCTAATACGTGAATGTGCCACAGTTGGAATATGTACCGACTTCATCTTGACATGACCAATATTTTCGCACGCGAGGTCGTGCGAACTTACCTGAACCAACGACGGTTGCGCCCTACGGGGGAGCCTATTATGACTCACGTTGAGGCTCTGGTGAAAATGAGGCTCAAATTAGTCATTGATGATATATACTTATGAAGCCCTCCACACGACTCTAAATATAACTTTAACGTATAAGTCATTTATCTCGTTGTCACTCTCGACCCATATTTGTTAGCAGAGAGGCCCCATTTTCAAACTTAGATGGATTATATGTTTCAAGTATATCATATTTGTACCCAGTTTCACACAAACGGACACAAGGTCTCACACTAGTTTGTTTTCTTATTTACTTCATTCTTTGTCTTCATTCTTTGATGATTTGCACGTCTGATTTGCCTTTTCTTTCCTATGATTTTCATATTCTTGACAATGACTTCGTTTCAGATGCCATCACACATTACTGGTGTATTATGTTTATTCAATTTTATTTCTTTTTGGGATAGTAGGCCCCCATCACCACATTACTTTCGAACAAACGGTGTCTCAAGCTATACCCTATCCTTCCACAACAGAATCACGACGTTGAGTGAGCAACATCTGATCGGACTCTGATTTATACCCTACTAATCTGTAACACATCTAGATCATTTACCCCGAGATAGGTTTACGGCATCGTTTCACGTTCTGCAACATATTCTTCTACCGATTTCGACAATTCGATGTTACCTCCGACTGACACGATGTTTGCAATTTATTGCTTCACCTTTGAGTTTAGGATAATATAAACATTTCATTGAGGATTTACATAGTTTTATTAGTATTTATTAGTATTAATTACAGATCTTGCTGGATGCATCAATGCTTCCTACCTCATTGTTTTGATTTGAAACAGCATGGTTCATACATCCAATCCTACCCATCATCCCTATGTTTCAGTTTCCTCTCAAAATCCTTCATATACTCCATCATATCTTTGATACGAATACCGAAGGCTGTTCCATTCCCGTGAGTCCATAAATGTAGTGAGTCTTCTTCGTGATCTTTAATTATTCGAATCTTCTCCAATTCAAAGTAATTCCGGTTGTCTTCCGAGAGAAATTGTTGCATTCGATCCAGATTTTTTTATATTTTTGAGTAGAATGTATTTTCCACTACCTCAGTTTTATTACACTTGTGTAGATTTTCTGCTTGGATCATTTCAATTTCGAGATTTACCTTATTTTTTTAACTCTGTTACATACGACTGAAATGTATCGAAATCAGTTACCCAAATCCTGCTTAATTCATTCATCATCCATGTATGAATAATTTGCCCACTCTTGAGATTCTTCTTCTAAGCATTTGTAGAAAAGTCTTATTTTCAACAGTACTAAATATTTGTTCGAACCAACCCATATCATCTTCGAAGATTTTTCTATCCAACACGCGTAAACAAAATTTTGAAACGTGAACATTGATTTCGTTTATGCTAAGACGAAACGTACGCCTCCGCTTGTTCTCAACGTAACACCGACTCCAATCTCGCTATGCAGCTAGCTAATATAATGCGATTTCATGCGTTTTTTGGTATCTGTATGTATGTGCATGTGTATGTTCATGCGTTTGTACATGTTACATGAGTTCAATAAATGTATACCAAAAATTTTAAATTCAAAATCTATTGAAGCGATAACTTGGCTACTCAAGTAAGGTGATATTAGTCGAAATTTGAATTTATATTGAAATGTTGAATTTCAAATTTTTGTTATACATTTTTTAAACACATGTAACATGTACATACGCATGAACATGCACATGCACATGCAGATAAACGCAGTTGATGACCTAGGTGAGCAACATTAGGCCTAATGTTTTGTCAAAAAAAAAGCATGAAAACTCTTTATAATAGCTAGCTGCATGTTGAGATTAGAGTCAGTGTTACGTTCAGAACAAGCGGAGGCGTACGTTTCGTCTTAGAATAAACAAAATGAATGTTCACGTCTCAAAATTTTGCTAACGTGTGTTGTAAATCCTCAATGAAATGTTTATATTATCCTAAACTCAGAGATCAAGAAATGAATTGCAAACATCGTGTCAGTCGGAGGTAACATCGAATTGTCGAAATCGGTAGAAGATTATGTTTCAAGACGTGAAACGATGACGTAAACCTATCTTGGGGTATTGGTAGGGTATAAATCAGAGTCCGATCTTATGTTGCTCAGTCAACGTTGTGATTCTGTTGTGGAAGGACGGGGTATAGCTTGAGACACCGTTTGTTCGAAAGTGATAAAGTGATGGGGGCCTGTAATCTTTGCCAAAAATAAATAAAGTTTAATGAACATAAATCCAGCAGTAATGTGTGTCGACATCTGAAACCAAGTCGTCGTCAGGAATAAGAAAATTATAGGAAAGAAAAGGCAAATCAGACGTGGAAGTCGTCAAAGAATGTAATGCCAAGAGAGATTGAAGTGAATAAGAAAACATAGTGGACGACCTTGTGTCCCTTTATATGCAACTGGGTACATACATTCTACACTTGTAACATACAAACCATCTAAGTTCGAAAATGGGGCCTCTCTGCTAACCAGTATGGGTCGAGAGTGACAACGAAATGAATAACATATGTTGAAGTGATATTTAGAGGCGTGTGGAGGGCTTCATGAGTATATATATCAATGACTGAATATCATACAAAAGGTAAGGTTAGGTTAGGCTTTGATGAGTGTGAATTACATGTAAAATCATTACATGAATTACATGTAAAATCATATAAAAATAGCTATAACAATCAAACAATCGGTGTTATTTACCTATGAAAAGGGACGAAATTTGCTAGTCCAAAATAGGATTGGGGTGGATGGATGCTTATTCATTTTATAGATCATTAACACTTTATTTTAATATTTTATTATTTCTTCTTGCTTGGGCTCTATTATTTTTCTCTGCCCTTTTTTCATGGTGATGAATTTTAAATTTGTTATCATTATTATTATATGTAACGAGGTTGGTTGAGAGAAGGTGACCCAGGGAGAGGAGGTACTCGTGGGATCCGCGGGACTCGAGGACCCGGGGTTTCGGGAGCCCGGGGGACTTGGGAGACCGGGTGGATTTGGGG
>SDVV010023052.1:0-12829 GCA_016164225.1 Gammarus roeselii | reverse complement strand
TGCTTTCATCATTGGGTGGTAACAACGCTCGGTGCTATTTGATTCCAGTGTTTTTACCATTCGGTGGTAACAACGCTCGGTGCTATTTGCCTCCAGTGTTTTTACCATTCGGTGGTAACAACGCTCGGTGCTATTTGCCTCCAGTGTTTTTACCATTCGGTGGTAACAACGCTCGGTGCTATTTGCCTCCAGTGTTTTTATCATTCGGTGGTAACAACGCTCGGTGCTATTTGCCTCCAGTGCTTTCATCATTGGGTGGTAACAACGCTCGGTGCTATTTGCCTCCAGTGCTTTCATCATTGGGTGGTAACAACGCTCGGTGCTATTTGCCTCCAGTGCTTTCATCATTGGGTGGTAACAACGCTCGGTGCTATTAGGAGCCTCTTCTAGTAAAGTCGACGGTGAAATGCTGAGAATAATAATTTCGAGCTTAAACACCTAATGAGCTGAAAGAATATAACGTAATGAATGTTCTCGTACGAATTGCATCGGCACGAACTCGGACAAGTATTAGAATGTCATAAAACTCATTGTTACTGTTTGGCTTTATTGTCTACGCCTCGTACGCCACAATCTGATCCTTTAGTGAAAATCCTTCAGGGGATCCCTGCCTGATACTTAACCAGTAATCGGTCAAGGAGTTGGTCTGTTGTCCGATGAGGTCAATTAAGTTTTTAATCTCCGAAGTTCCAAACGACAAAGGAATTTTTCCCCAGGCCGGGACCACAACGTGGCTCCGGTACTTGCTGGAGTGGTCGGGGGTGAAGGTGGATCAGAACACCACTCACTTCATCCACCTCGTAGGCGACAGAGCCTTCAACTGGATATTCTGGGACACAGAACTCGGGGAAGAGCTCGTAAAAGAACAACGCCCTTTGTTGTTCTTCTCCGTCAGACATCCTTACGAAAGGTAAACAAACGTACAGTAGCGAAAGAAAATTCGTTTATGGTTAGTCTGTAACTCGAAAAACAAACTAAACTTTTCTTACGTGGAATTTAACTTCATATGGAAATTTCTTACGGTATTATATCTGGACAACCCTTCTTTATGGATAATAATAATCGAATTTACAATGAGTTCAAATGTCGAGCGGAAAATGGTAATTGAACATTTATCTTAATCTTTATTCATAAACGAATTTTTGTTCGCTACTGTACACGATCAAATTTGGCACATCACTGAAACTAAAAGGGAAGAATACGTAAGGTCTGTATTTCATAACCATTGACTCTGTGTATTGCTATTTCATTGTATGCTGACTTGTTAAAAATGAAGCCCAATATTGGTCGGTACAGAGCGTTGTGAAATGAAGCCCAATATTGGTCGGTACAGAGCGTTATGAAATGAAGCCCAATATTGGTCGGTACAGAGCGTTATGAAATGAAGCCCAATATTGGTCGGTACAGAGCGTTATGAAATGAAGCCCAATATTGGTCGGTACAGAGCGTTATGAAATGAAGCCCAATATTGGTCGGTAGAGAGCGTTATGAAATGAAGCCCAATATTGGTCGGTACAGAGCGTTATGAAATGAAGCCCAATATTGGTCGGTACAGAGCGTTATGAAATGAAGCCCAATATTGGTCGGTACAGCGCGTTATGAAATGAAGCCCAATATTGGTCGGTACACAGCGTTATGAAATGAAGCCCAATATTGGGCGGTACAGAGCGTTATGAAATGAAGCCCAATATTGGTCGGTACAGCGCGTTATGAAATGAAGCCCAATATTGGGCGGTACAGAGCGTTATGAAATGAAGCCCAATATTGGTCGGTACAGAGCGTTATGAAATGAAGCCCAATATTGGTCGGTACAGGGCGTTATGATAACAACTCTCGTGACAGTGCGTCATAAGCGATTATGAATACATAATTATATGAATAATTCCCGATTTTGAGAAGCGATATTGTTAGAAACTATTTTCTTCGTTATTTTTTATTCCTAGCTGAAAATTGGACTTCATACATTTGAATCTAGGACACAGAATACAGTATCACTGAGCCTCCGGGATGGCAGCTAGAGCGTCTTTTCTGCTTGGGAGTCCGCGTAGCAAGTATTTGTTTGGGATCTAGGACAGAATACAGTGTCACTGAGCCTCCGGGATAGCAGCTAGAGCGTCTTTCGTACCAGGGAATCCGCGTAGTAAGTATTTGTTCGGGATACCGCGTTTTATCGTTCCTCCAATTTTCTATAAACAGGGCAAGTAAAAGCTCGTTCTCCAATTTTCTTTGCTACACACGATATTACAGGGTAACTGTTATGATATTTTTCATATCTGATGGCAGACGCTGATTGATAGCTAATTGATTGTTTTTTGATGTTGTCATGATTGTGTAACGATATTAGGTGTCCTAACCACGATTAAATGATCAAATATCGAAGGATGTTACAGCGTTCGCTCACACTAACGTTCATGTTACTTCTTAATTGGGCTCCTGCTTGTAACGATATATGGCATGATGTTCGATATCTGTCTCAAAAATAATATCAGTATGTTGGACAGAAACTGTTAAGAAGATGACAGCTACTTGCGGAAAAAAGTTTTATTTTCTGAGGGCTTCAGAAAGTGTAACTTGACACTTCATCACGAACACAAACTGCAATTAATAGAATACAATTGTAACGTCATGAATGTAATGATATGAGCTCTCCTCATTAACGCTTTGAAATTTATGAGATGAGCTCTCCTCATTAACGTTATGAACGTTATGAGATGAGCTCTCCTCATTACTCTACCCCAAACTGGACCGACAGCAGATTTATCCGAACAAAAAATTGCTATTGAAAAGTAAAATAAATTGTCACCTTGATAACCTGGCGTCCGTTTGACGATGCATTACAGGTAGAAGTCAACTTATATGACAGTGCACAATATCTTCGGTAGTTCTTTAACGCTGTGATGGCAGCACTGGTTGGCGATGAAGCATGAGTGACGGCTGACAGTTGCCTCAGATACTCCAGCTTCATTTGCAATGCTCTAATTATTCCAATATTCAAAGGTAAGATCAGAATGAAACGAGGAGCGAGTTTACTGATCAGAATTAAATTGATTGGAATATGAGTTTCGGAGGGACGGAAACAGTCAACTCGACTACTCGAACTCGGCCGGTCCTGGCACTGTTGGTTATCTGCATTACACTTTTATCAAGCCAGAATTGGAGGATTTCGTGTTTTGTATCATTATTCATAAATTGTTGTTTGGAGTGGCAGGAGCAGCAAATAACAAGTCATACTACCCCCAATATAACCTCTCTAAAGAACCGAACATGAGGGATCTTTTCAATTGTGATTCGGGGTAGCAAAGGAGGTTTACCTGCTGAAGCAAGGTCGATGATTGTTCTGTACAAACACCCACAAACACCACGACTAAATTGATAACAGATAGCAAACTAATCGATGAATAGGGCAAGGGATAGTTGCCGGGATGGCTGCAAGGGATGGCTGCAAGGGATGGCCGCAAGGGATGGCTGCAGGGGATGGCTGCATGGGGATTGGCTGCAGGTAATTGCTGTTCTGGGGGTATTGCATTGTTTTACTGGTACCTGAAGATATTTCTTCTGGCTGGAAGGTCATTGACCCCTTATCAAGCCTTCCTGAGAACTCGGTCGCCGTCTTGCTGTTTGTTCGTTTCAAGCCAAGTTCACGACTTTTGATAATTATATTGACTTTGAATGGTGATGACTTATGTTAAATTGAACAAATTAAGTATTAAACAGCATCTATTTAACTCCGAGTCTACGGGAGATATATAGCTCGCTATTCCGGCCCTTATTTTATCCTGAAATAAATAGCTCGCTATTCGTTGATCGGTGGGTTTATTGAGTATTTAAAAACGTAAATGTCCGCTGTAAGTTATCAATAACTCAAAAAAAAAAAATCCTGCAATGCATGAAGTACTCTATATACATATTAGGGAAAATTTAATTGGGAAAAAATGCTGACAAAATCGACCGTTGGAATATTGAAACACAAACTCCGTAAAGGATGACGAATTACAGGGAAGATTGTTCCTGTCTCCCATTCCAATATGTACGCTAGGTATTGTTCAACTGTAACTGTTACTGGCACGTTGAAACACGATTCATCTAAATTATTTATATCATTTATCATCATTGACTCTATTACTATGCGATACAAATCACGTTGAAACATACATGTATCATCTAATACCAATTATCGTTTCCAGATTAGTGTCATTCTACAAAAACCGTTTGCTGACCGACGACCCAATGTTTTACAAATTCAAAGTGATAGCGGAGTATGTCGTGGGAGAAGGAGACCTTCAAGAGGCTCTGGACGGTAATTTTCCTCTCGACACTGCTGATTTGGACAGACAAGCCCCCAACATCTCGTTCCCTCAGTTTATCCGCTTCGTCCTGAGACAGTACATTCCCTGCGAGGGTGACGTGTCTTGCCTGGAGACGGTGGGAGACCCGCACTACTGCCCGACGTACGTCTCCTGCGCTCCTTGCTTCACAGACTACGACTTCATATCCAAGGTCGGTCTTCCCTGAGGACGGATAATTCCAGATCAAGGTACTTGATTCGTGACCGGGATTACGGGCTGTCTAGAGCTTACGCTTTGAAATACAGATGAATTGGAACAGTAACAGAACGGTGACTGTAACATATACTATTTTTGAACTGACTGTAAGAGAAAATAACGGTTTGTTTGTTGTCCTAGAGTAATAAGATACATTCAACCTCCAAAAACTGGTAAAAATACCGTAATGAAACTGTGCAATGTTTGCCTGTTCAACTCTCTACTATATGAATAAAAACATAACAGAAATGGTAAACAACAAAATTTAATACGTGAATATTACCTTGATAAGAATTTGAATGATCATATTTATGAAGCCGCACAACCTATGTTACTAGTTTCGGCACTAATCAATCAACGACAGGCAGAAAAATGGAAGAAAATAAATTCAGATATTCCCGTTTGTACCAATTTCAGCTAGAAACCTTGAAAGAGGACGTCGAAGTCGTACAACAGATCGCATTGGGCGAGAGACGAGCAAGGGAAAAAACTTTGGGAGACAGCGAGCTTGAGTCCAACCAAACTCTGACTTCTCCACCAAAAGGGATAGCCCATCCAGAGGAGCTGCGATTAAATCCGTCAGGGGACTCCAGCACCACCAGAGACATCACAGCGCTGTACATGAGCCTCCTGACTACAGAAGAGGTTGAACATCTCAAAGAAATCTACAGATTCGATTTCCTCCTATTTAATTATGACCCAGACGACTATCTATGAGGGGTCGTGAATAGTAGGGTTAACATTCCATTAAAACTGCGGTAATACGATGTGGCTGTGACGTGCTGTATGGGAGAAAGTTCGTTTCAGTTTGAAAGTTTCACGGAACGGAAACTCCTCTCTTCATTCTATACAATTTTTCTTGAGCATTTCCCAAAATAAGAATGTTCCAACAATGAGACAGCATAAACATTGCATCAAAAATCACGGCTATATTTTGTTTCAGCGTAAAATAAATCAATTTTGTATATGTCTGAATTTGCAAATCTTTTAGACATTTATTCCGCCACTATGGCTGTAGGAATCAGACGATCTAACTTCATGGGACTGCCACTTACGACCCACACTCATGAATCAGACGATCTAACTTCATGGAACTGTCACTTCCGACCCACACTCACGCAGGATTGTTATTGTCTCTATCAATTTGCAGAAATAAGAAAATACATCCGTGTAAATATTAGAAACGTTCCTGCAAAGAGGAACACCCAAGAAGCGATGTCTCAAAGACAAGATACCGTTCTCAAGTTTCTAACGCATTCACTAGGTGCTACGTTGGTAACCAAAATTCTTGGCTAAGCAAATGCAGGTGACAGTGGCTCATTAAATACATGACTGAGGGTAGTAGATACTGAATGAATGTTTTAACATTCAACTCTGTATCGGTTGGAACTCCACTGTAACCGTGGACTCTTAGGCGAAAAGAAGGACGGCAGTGCTTGGATCATCGTCCATGTTTCTATCACGGTGCTATTGGCCTATCCAGCCAGTTATAGGTGCATGCAAATCAATCTATAATTCAATATGGACGGTTTTGGCACATCCTCAATATATCTATATGATCATTTAAACGAGGTCTGTCCGTCCGTCTGTCCGCCATATTTTTGCAATGTTTATTGTGGTAATGCTAATAACCGCAGGAGAACGACATTTTGGGTGCAATGTACAGGTAGTTAATCAATGCATTCAGTTAAACTGTTGAGCTGTGAAGTATCATGGCAATCACAGTACGAAATTTGGTCCTTTGCAGGGAAACTGACGCTCCGATTTGGAATTTGATGACAGTTTTTTATACATAAAAGTATATTTTACTACATTTAATTTGTATAACCCCTGATTTCACAAAATAAAAATGTGAAAGCTGGTCAAGCTTTGAAGTATTTTTAAAACAAATCACAGCGGTGTGATGTGTAAACAAATCGCAGAGGGAAGATTTTTCAAATCTTCGAATTTCCACAACGATAGATTGTTTGTTGCTTCCCGAGCTGCGCCTTACGAGGGCTGTTCTGACAACTGAAATACTGTTTCAGAATTACCAATAATGGCAATATCGGGAACACTGCACATAACCTGAACAGGCTGCACCTCAACAGTTACTGTCAGGGTAAGATAAGATAGGACTGTGTTTACAACTCTCAAGAATAAAAATAGACTTAACTGTACCCAATATTGAATGGTTACAGCGCCGGATCAATATAGATAGAGTTAAGGGCGGGATTGTTTCATGGGTTGAGGATCCACATGCATTAGTCGATGGGATACTTTGCCATCATTTCTATGAGTTCGAATACCCTCTGTGGCACTCTAAACGTCATTCGTTCTGGCCCTGCACGTAGCTAAATAAGGTAAATCTACAAATACCTCAACATTCCAGTATTAAATAATCGGTGACATTCCACCTAAGCCTCCTGCTTCACGTCAATTAAGAACCAATGTTCGTCTTCCTTTATCAAGTTGAAATTATCAAGAACCAGCTCTATTTTTTTGTTGTATTCTCGTAATGACTATTATTTGTCTTCTTAAAATATAGTTAGAGTTGCAAGAAAGCGCAGTCGATTATTGCTTCGTACTCGTGCTCTAAATAAACTGGGGTGGACCTCGACTAATTTCTCCAATTCTAACCGGACCCTCCTAACATTCGTCCATCTCAATACTGATAAATATGACGAACAGACGGGCAGACGGACAGAGATACATGGCCTTTTTTCCGAATTTATAATATTATTTACCGATAATAATTTTTGCTCAACCTTTTGTAGATATAATGACTGCGAAACGGCCCAGTGAAAGAATAAGATAGGGCTTAATAGAGTTACTTTTGTTGGGGCAGGGGTTGGCCGGAGTCAGGAGGCAGCACCGAAACTGGTTTGGTGCGTGAGTCAGCTAAAGGGCGAGGGGCAGAAGGTGGGCGGAAGGGGAGCGGCGGGCTGGATGCTAGGCTAGGGGAGCGGCGGGCTGACTGATTTGTCATTATTTTTATGTTTTGAGTGAATGTTTCTTATGTATTTATATCTAGATTATAATTCTATATATTTTTCTGTACATATATGTTTGTTTTCTTATCTAGTTGGGGTATAATTGACTCATTCGGAGGTTGTTTGGTGGAGTTCTCAGCGGTTAGACGCTTGGTACCAGCCTGATATTGAATTTAGGCAATGTTCTGTGTATATTCTAGTCGTTTATTTCAGATGTATATAATGTCTATAGGTAGTTGGCGAGTTGATGTTTGTATTTTGGGTTGATGCAGCAGCTTCGTTACAAGAATCTATCTGCCTCATAACGCGTTAACCAGGTTTGAAATGGATATATCGGTGTTCCATTGACGTGTTTTTCCAATAGCGAGAGTACTTGAACGATATGGATTTATTGTAAGTTATTATATTGTGTTACGTATACTTAGTAATGATCGGTTGATTTATGATGAATTTGTAGTGTTTTTTTGGAATTTTGAATAGGTAGCTATCTCATACAGTTATGGGAATTTTCAGGATATTTTAGGTTTGCATCGTCCATGTAGCACACAATTTCAGGGATAATTGATCGGTTATTGCATCATTTTGTTATTTTGTATTTTTAAATGACATTGTGTTACGATTAAGCCGTGGTTACTTTAGTTGAAGAAATGTTAACTCAACCCTGTTTTGGACTTAGTTGGAGAGTAATTTTATCAGATTTTGTATATACTGTAGCGTGTTCGTGTAGAAGTATTCAACACCATTTACTATAGGTTTCAGCGTATGTTGCACGCATGTCCTGGTATCTTATTCACTTCAGTTGTTAGGTTGGTTACATGCTTATTTTCTCGTTATTCATGATCACGGTTTTTAATGTATGTTTTGGGTAATGCAGAGAATTGATCTTCCTGCTTTGTTATAACTCGAGAGTTTTAGTATATGTCTCTCAGTTTTGCAGGTTCTCTGTACAGTTTACATCTTCGATGCAAGGTATTGGGTATTACAGACAATATCGGAATATTAGGATATATTACGTTTGTATCTGCAATGTAGAACATTATTTCAGGTATAAACGTGTTGTTCATTTTTACTGTTTTATATATCTTCTCACAACCTGGGACAATGTTTGACGTGGTTATTATAGATATAAAAGATCCCATTTGTTACAAACTCGGCCTTGCTGTTAGGTTATTGTACGTTTATTTTAGGACCATTCTTCAAAATTTAGGAGGAGTTAGAGGAGTCCCATAGGCAAAAACCTGTTGTGTTTATGCCTATTTGTGTAAGTAGACCGATTTACTATAATGAATACCCTAGTGTATTAAATTTCTATGGTTAATAAGAGCAGAGTAGAGCATCTTATTTGGCTATTTTTTATAGTTGTTGTTGTTGTTGTTGCTGTATGATTTCTCCACGATAATCATAGGAATGTATGTTTAAGAGATGTAAGTCCGTACTGCATCTCTGATAAATTTCGTCATTGAACCCTAGCAAGTGTATAGTGTAACGTTTTAGAAAACGATTTACTGGATGGTGGATTCCTGGTGTAAAGGTGGTTTAGACTCTTTGGTCGTCATTGGGAGTTCATCCATGTTCAACGTGAATTTTGTAAGTTCTTGCGGACGTCGATCTTTAGTTCCATGGGATCGTTAGAGAGGTTATCCGATTTACTTAGGTCGTCAGTGAACAGAAGCCCAGCTTATTTTATATGACCACACTCTTTGAGACTCATGTCAGGCCCATTCTTAACCACTGTACCTATGTATAGATTCTTGGTTATATCCAGGATGTGACTTTGCTCGACGTTGTTCAGAGATGCTGGACTAAACAGATGCATGGTACGTCTGAGGTACTGAATCATGACTGGGTGTTGCCTCTAAATTTGTTATATATCAGTGGTAGTTTGATGAGAAGTGGCCTAGTAAAGCATTGTAGAGTTCGTTGTAATGACACAGTGGGCTTTGATTTTGTCCTACTAGAAGCAAAGCATCAGTTAGGTCTAGGAATTTGTTATAGATTTGTACAGGTATTGTAGTAAAAATAACATTATTCGCATTAACTCTATGTTAAATGTAAGATATTTCCGGTATGGCTGTTATGTTGGTATATGATTTTTTCATGAACCAGATCACCTTAGGAGTTAAAGAGCAGGATTATTTCTATTTATTACAAGACTGGTAGTGTACATCGGCATCATGTATTGATTGACCATACACCTCCCATATTGGTGTAGGATTTATCCTCTGGGGTACAGCAGGATACGCCGTAAATCATAGTTAATCAATGTCGGTTAGGGTAGAGTAGAGAATCTTATTTAGCTAATTTTTATAGTTGTTGTGTGTTTCGATTGGTTATCATAGGAATATATATGTATTAGGTATAAATTCGCCTAACTTTATAGAATATTGGGTATAAAATACACTTAATTGGATGTAACGATCTAAAATATTGGTAAGTTTTACCTCTCGACATTGGATTTGGGCCCGGTTCCATGTCGTCTTGGAGAATCAGTACCGGATTTGTATAAATTTAAGGTTAAATTCTTCAATAATTTATTGTACATCTCAGTTATTTTACCCGCTCGTACGTCTTAACTAGATTCTTATTCCCGCAAGTCTTACTTATATAAATGTTTGTGATAAGTTTGCGGTTGTACGCTTAGAAGTTATTGATTAATTCAGGCTTTGTTATGAGATTGAGTTCCAATTCAGGATATGTCTTATTTGAGCGTTCACAATATCCAGTATAGCATTTTTTACTAAAGGTTTGTGATGATGGCCGTAAACCTAACTCATCCTAACCTAATCTAGCCAAGGATTATATTTTTTCCCCCGTTTTCATACTTATGTTATGTATTTATTCATTGATTTAATCTTTATGCATATCAAATCTACCCACTTGACTGTAGTTTTTACCAATCTTTGTCAGTTTATGTACCTACATGTATATATTTTTTCACTTTGCTTGTTACAAGATATCGACTAGTATCAAGTAATGTTAGGTGATCGCTTGTTAGTAGACTGTAGATTACAAAACGTTTATTCAAGCTTATATATGTCAGTTATTGTTACGGGTGTTAGTGTTAGCAAGCATTATGTATTATTTTACTGTTGGAATAAGATTTTTTGTTGTAATGTTGGATGTGTTGTTCCCACCATTTCCGTCTATTATAACGAATATTGAATATATCCACTCTACAATATTTACAACAGATCTGTTATGTAAGGTCTACAGTCAACAAGATCTAGGTAATAAACCATGTTTAAGGTAAATAATTAGCGAAATATATATCAATGTACGACAACTTTGATCAAATATCAATGAATATATGTCGGCATATGCCGATATAATGTATGGCGTATACACGGTTGATGGCGGCATATGCCGGCATAGCTCGGCATATGCCGATATAATGTATGGCGTTTACACGGTTGATGCCGGCATATGTCGGCCTGTGCCGATATAATGTATGGCGTATACACGGTTGATACCGGCATAATGTAGACAAACACACACACTTTGTATGCATATACAGTATTGGTTAACATCTGAGGCCTTTTCACCTCTTTAGAATGAAATCCCTTGATATTTTTAGTTACACTTTTTTAATGTGGAACAGTTTCACGCTATATTAGGTTCAAAGATCTAGTCATCCTAACCAACTTAACCAAGAATCATTTATCATCTTTCGAGATTTCCTGCTTACGTATGATACTTATTTATCGAGTGGATCAGCTTCACGGTATGTGATGTTAAAGGAACTAATCATCCTAACCAAACCTAACCTATTGTATCCAAGAAATTATGTATTTACGATCGACTTTCATGCATGCATATAATTTTCAGTGTTATAGAATTAATGCATAACAAATATCTCCACTCACCTCTACATTTTGATCTATCTATTGCAGTTTTGATACACACTTCCAATTTTGATCTAGCAAATTTCATCCGTTTTTCATAGATAATTTCAGCGTTGTTTGATTGTTATAGCTATTTTTTCATATGATTCTTGATTTATGATTTGACACAATTCTACATCACTTTTACATGTTATTCACATCCATCCGAAAAACCTAACCTAACCTAACCTTATGAACGATTTTCAGTCATTGATATATACATATGAACCCCTCCACACGTTTTTTTATAAAAGTTTCACCTAATTTCATTCTACTTCGTGGTCACTTGCGACCCATATTAGTTAGCCAAAAGGTAAGATTTTCCATCTTAGATGGTTTGAATGTTACAAGTATTTCATATTTGTATCCAGTTTCACACAAACGAACGCTTCGTCTCATACTAGGTCTACCACATTTACTTCAATATCTCCTGAGACTTCATCCTTTGACTACTTGCACGTCTGACTTGCCTTGAGGATGATTTCGTTTCAGATCTCGCCACACATTACTCGTGGATTTATGTTTATTCAATTTTATTTATTTTTTGCATAAGTTTCAAACCCCCGTGACCCCATTACTTTCGAAGAAACGACGACTCAAGCTATACCCCATCCTTCTATAACAGAATCACAGTCTTGACTGAGCAAGATCTGATCGGACTCGGATTTTTATCCTACCAATCTGTGACACATCTAGAACATTCATCCCCAAGAAAGGTTTATGGCAATGCTTAAATTTGTCCTATGCGACATTTTGAGTTTTGTTTCGTACCGTGAAACATATTCTTCTACTGATTTCGACGATTCGATGTATGCAATCCACTGCTCAACCTTTGAGTTTGAGGATAATATAAACATTTTGTTAAGGATTGACATGGTTTATTACTGTATTATTAGTATTAATTACAGATCTTGCTGGATTCATCAATACTTTCTAACTCATTCTTTTGATTTGTAACAGCATGGTTCGTACATATGTACAGTACTGGAAAAATTATTATGGATTTTTGAGATTTTCGGTATTTTTACATAAAAAGGTGAAATAAACACAATTTATGTATTGATATATGATTTATTTCATATTATTTATGCAGAACGAGTATTTCAGTAGTCTGTTTGCCCTCCTTTAGCAGACTTAAGAGCTTGTACCCGTTTAGGCATGCCACGAATTAGTGTCATGCACAAATCCTTGATTCTGTCAGAATGGAACCAAACTTTTATGAGGCGTTCAATAAGCTGTTTTTTGGTTGTAATGGGGACTTCATGTATTTCATTCTTCAACAGACACCACAAACTCTCAATGGGGTTCATGTCTGGTGAATTTCCTGCCCACGGAAGCAATTCAACACCATTATCGGCACACCATTTCTTCACTGATTTTGCTGTATGGCATGGAGCCGAGTCTTGTTGGAAAATCCAAGGCCTGTCTCCATACC